>JBCEWB010000012.1:4054848-4065769 GCA_039654565.1 Peronia peronii | reverse complement strand
TATCCAGAGCTATTTATCCAGAGCTATTGCAAGGAAGAATCTTTATCTTTTATAAATCAAAATTTGAGACGTAATTTTCTGTGAGCGTGATACATAGCACTTCCCAGAAATCAATATCAAACAGTCCCTTCATTCAATGCCTTAGATATGTAGTGCTGATATATTAAAATTTTGATTGTTCTCTGCAGACTGGCCTTACTCCACTGATGGAAGCTGCCTCGGGGGGTTATGTTGAAGTCGGTCGTGTGCTTCTAGATAAAGGGGCAGATGTCAATGCACCACCTGTTCCTTCCTCTAGGGACACTGCCCTTACCATTGCAGCAGACAAAGGACATTACAGATTCGTGGAGTTGCTTTTGCATAGGTCAGTTCTGTGTTAATTAATTTTGCTACTACATCGTCCATTCTTTGCAG
The DNA here is from genome assembly GCA_039654565.1 of Peronia peronii. Taxonomy (NCBI): domain Eukaryota; kingdom Metazoa; phylum Mollusca; class Gastropoda; order Systellommatophora; family Onchidiidae; genus Peronia; species Peronia peronii. The sequence goes on along the minus strand of JBCEWB010000012.1, from coordinate 4,065,355 downwards.
CATGGAAACTCAATTCTCAAGATTTCAAAATATGAACAGAAAAACAAAATGCAAATCAGTTAATTAAAATGTTAAGGCAGATGGAAGATGTCCCTAAAATTCAGATATATTCAAATTCAAGCAAAGAAAGGGATTTTTATTTAACAGTATATTTTTGTGTGACAGCATTTTAAAAGAATCAAATGTCAAGATAGAATAAATTAAATGAAGGTAAAATTGAAGTTTTCTTTTTTAATCACTTTCAGGAAGAACTTTGAAATAGAATTTGATCAAAAAGTTTTAAAATTCAAAGCAGTAGTTTGCTATTCTTCTTGTGCCATTTTGTCATTGAATTGTGAACTACATATTTTCTACCACAGGGAGAAAGTTTAATGCCTTCTTTTTCTCCACTATTCTTATGAGAGCTTATTTATCCATTATTTGTTGATTATTAGTTTATGTCAATATTTAACTGTGTTAATGATAGCATTTCCGCTCATGATTTATGTTTCAATTGCTAACATATCTTCCATGTTTGCAGAGGAGCAGCGGTCGATGTGAAGAACAAGAAAGGCAACTCACCCCTTTGGCTGGCATGCAATGGTAAGTTCGTGTTGGGTACAAAATTTTGCAGTGACCCAGATCAAGCTTTTGATTTATATATCAACTGTCGTCTTGATTTAGATTTACTTGGTTTGAGATAGAATTGCCATAGCACATTATGAGATACTTTGTATTGAGTTGATATTGGTCCAGTGGTATTTAACTTTGGCCAGTGTGCCCGGATAGTCTTATGTAATGGAAAATATTCATGTGCATCAGTTTTGGGGGATTGTATAATTGTTTTGTAAGAACATCAAATTCCTATAACAGTTTATACAAGTATGATATAAAGGTTTAATCCACTGGGATCATTTTTCCAGGAAACAGACACAAACAAACAAAATTTTATTCAGCTTGTAGTCATTGTTTATTATAGATTGCACTTTATGCAAAGTTGTCACTGTTTTTCATTACAATTTTTTTTTTTTTTTTGGGGGGGGGTCGTTCTTGGAAATTAAGTTATTAGGATAGACGAGTGCTTGTGTCAGTGGTGTGTGGTGGGTGATTTGGTGCAAAGAGTGGATGTTTTACTCAGGTGTAAATCTTGTAACAATGTAATGTCAAAGTAGTCACTGAAGCTATGTCTTTTGCTATGTCTTTGCAGGAGGGCACAGTGACGTTGTATCACTGTTGGTACAAGCAGATGCTGACATAGACAGCCAAGATAACCGCAAGGTTTCTTGCCTGATGGCCGCTTTTCGCCGTGGCCACATCAAAGTTGTCAAATGGATGGTAAAGAAGGTGACTCAGTTCCCCTCGGAGAATGAAATCAAGAGATACATTGCCACCATCACAGATAAGGCAAGTATTTTTGGTTCTTTTAGAACTACTTATATTCCCATTACTTTAGAAAACCTCCCAAGATTACTGACATATCATGTCTTGATGAACTTCTTGTTTATTTGTATCTCTGGCAATGTACAAATATGCTCATGTTTAGCATAGGACAGTGTCCCCCCCTCCCCCCCCTTCCCCTTCTTTTTAAACTGTGTCACAAAATCTTTTTAGTCAGTCCTATATTTCTTAATTTTTGTGACAGACAAAAGGATTTGGTGAAATTCTCAACATGCACTAAGAGTTCTGCCTTGGAATATTTCAGGAATTGCAGAAGAAATGCAACCAGTGTGCAGATGTGATAGTGTCAGCGAAAGACCGCCAAGCTGCAGAAGCAGCCAAAAATGCCGACAGTTTGCTAGAAGAGATTAAGCAAGAAAAAGAACAAGCAGCACTGAAGGCGGAAATGGCCAGTAGAAGGAGGGAGCGACGAAGAGAAAGAAAGAAGAAAGGAAAGCAGAAGGATGAAAAATCGGACAAAGATAAAGACAGGTAATTAACTCGTTAGCTTATTTTGGGGTGTATATATTCTCAATTCACACCGAATACCATATGAGGCGCGACACGATGAAATCAGGCACTGATCAATTTTTGAGCATATCAAGTTATTGAAATCGCTGTGAAGTTTGTTCGTTTCCCTTTCTATAAGTGAAAATTCTTTGTTCTTCATGTTGAGAAATTTCGGCAGTTAGAGACATTGGAGGTGATCTGCTTGTGGAGTTGTATTTAGTGAGAAAATGCATAAATGCCTTTGCTAATTCCTTTCAGTCGTCATTAGGTCATGTCACTGGATAAGAACATTTGGATCTTTACACAAAATGTGTCAACAAATTTAACCCTGATATATATTTTATAACGGACATAGAAGAATTCTGAAAAAAAAAAAAAAAAATATTTGCTATAAAAATTCTCTCACTTTTGAAGAGAATTGTAATTTCTTCTTTCACCTGTTTTATGAGCACCAGATTTCATTGTGTCGAATCTTATATCTGTTTAATAATTGTGTTTCATGTACAAGCTATAGACAAATTTGTCTTTTTCACTAAAGTTTCCTTCCTTTTTAGAATAATTATTTCACTGACTCTGATCTTTTGTGAACGGAAGGCTCTGTGTGTTGTAAATCCAATTTCTCCATTTCAGTTTTCAGCATGAAAATAGAGCAGTTAAATTTTAACGGATAGTAAACCTTTAAATTTTGTTTCTTGACAAAAGCTTTTTTTTTTCTCTCCCTCTCTTTAAATTTGGTCCTCTGTTTAATATGAAGTAGAAAGAAAGAAAGATATATTGGGGTTTATTAAACTTCATTTTATTGTCGGCAGCAGTGGTAAGAATTCATCACCGGAGCCTGATGGGGATTCTGGCACCAATAAAAAAGATGATGATGAGGATGAAGAAGAGGAGGAGGATGACAGTAACTCAGAGCCAGCTGTGATTACTCGTAAGTCTTTAAGAGTTAACTGTTTCAGAAAATATTTCGTGTCTAAGCTATTTCATAAAATTGGTATTGTTGATTTTGTCAAGGATGTTGACTTCCCAACTTGAGTCAGAAATGTGAGTAATAGAAAATTCCGAAAAATTCAGCATATGATGAAAATGTTTTTTCGGGGCGTGATAATTTGTTCATAATTCTTTGCTTTAAATATTTCAAATAACAAAAGCGAAAGTGATATTTTCCCTTTTTACACAGCTTGTATCATATCTGCTTGTACTTGGCAAAGTAAGTACCTCATGACCTCTGATGTTCTTGTGGCTGACATTTCTGACTGTTTTTTGTTTCAGCCACAAGCGTGGGCAGGCACGACAATGTCAACAAAGGTCCAAAAGTCAAAAATGGAAATCCAGTCTCAAATAAAAGTCAGCCCCCCCCACCTGACAATCAACAACCAGCTCGGTTGCCCCCTAATATGACCCCAGCCGCAGTTGCTGCATCTACCGCAGCTGTTGCTTCATCAGCTGCTACCTCCACCAGAACTGGCACAACAGCGGCAACCGCAAGAGCCAACCGGGATGCCCGTCGGAAACAGCAGAAAGCCGCACGAGAAAACCGCCGGGAAACAAGTGACCAGGATAGTGGGCTAAGAAATGTGAAGGCGGAGCTGGGCATTTCACAGGCTTTGCAAGTCACCTTGGCCAAAGTGACCACCATCATTGAATCTGTGGTGACAGTGACAGCGATATCCTCCCGTGCCACGCCCAGCAGCCAAACCCACGTGACATCCAGCCTGGGCTCGGGTTCACATGTTGCCAACACAGTCAAGCTGGCCACCAGTGTTGGCAGCCATTTGCCCTCATCCGCAAACCCTGTCACATCTGTCCCCAACAACAAAGAAGCCAGCACTAACAACGCCAGCATCAATGGTGGTGGGAGTAAAGCTCGGACCAAGAAATCCAATGACATCATCAAGCAGAGTAGTACAACAGGTGAGTTTTGCGGAACTGTCAACTTCTGGATTTTGCCAAGAATCTGTTGTATTTTCATTTCAGATTTTAAAAGTAATAGGAGAAAAAAACAAATTTAAAAATTGGAGACTTGTGTTGAAAAAATAGGTAATAGCTGCCAAAATATAAACAAAATTGGGAGGTTTATTATAGTGGACATGGTCAGTCTTTCGACCGGACTTGTCACTACGAATTCCCAAATGTATATCAAAAACATAGTCACCGCCATTAAAAAAAAATACAGAACATAGATAATTAAAAAAAAGGGTAAAGAATGATTTTGATTTAGTCATGTTGAACTCGAGCAGTAGGAAACTCGTTTATATAATCCGAAATCTGGTGCCCCAGTACTTGCATCAGTTAATTGTTTCAGCTTTGTTTTTTCTTCTTTTTATTGAAAAGTGATACAGCCAGTCAGCTTTTGTATTTATTACTAATATGCTTTTACTGATGTTCCTCAGGCATTGGTGATTTGGATGAGTTTGATGTGATACCCACCAACGTGCTGAAGAGCTTGGACAAAATAAATGGCAAAACTATTGGTCTCAAGAAAATAAAGTAAGTGATTACATGTAGCTATATTATATTTGCTTTACAGATGTTCTTCCTCTTCTTTTATCTGTCCTCTTGCACTGTCTAGGGCGTCGGGGGGAGAATGAGCTTTCGGTCTCTGGCAAGCTGGATGGCCTGGCTGGGTGGGATGTTGTGGGTCTTAGGGTTTCATTCACACCCTCGATCCATGTCTGTCTTGGTCTTCCTCTTGCCTTGTGCCCTGAAATTCTTCTGTTGTATGCTTTACTGGCAAGCTGGTGGGGTGCTGTGTGTGTCAGATGTCCAAACCACCTGATTGTTTGCCTCTAGATGTAGTTGAAGACAGGGATTGTTCCCACCAGATTTACAGATGTAAATATTTTATTCTGCAAGCATCAAATACTATACCTTTATTTATAATTATATGAGAGAAGGAAAAAATAATCAGGGAATGGCATTTGATCGATTTATAACATATATTGTGAATTTGGAAAAGGCTTCTTTAAAAATAACATTTTTTTATAAATAATGTCAGGGATAGCAAGGCCGGAAATTGTTCTCTTTTTAACAAAAATTTCTATTTTTGTTATCTTTCCACAGTGACAACAAGAAGGATTGGATTGATGAATATCGTTACTTTGAGAAAAACCTGCCCAATGTTGCAAACAGATTGGCTACGTCAGCACCGAGTCCTAGGAAAGGCCAGAAGAAAGAGGAAGGATGGAAAGAAGTTGTGAGGAAGAACATGTAAGTGGTGTGATGTGTTCATATTGCTCATTAGTTCTGTCTCATCAACTAGATATATCTGCCCTGAATTAGTGAAGATATTCGAGATAATGTTTTGAAGAAACTGTAAAGTTCTAGATAGCTAACTATTTGTTTTATTCTTCAGGTTGTCAGGTGCAGCATTATAATAACCCAAACTTGCCATTATTAATGATTTTACATGACTGAAATGGCTAGTGCATAGACTAATTAAAATTTTTGTACAAATATTACTCTTATGAGTATGGCTTGGATATCCACTCAGTTCATCAACAAAATGTTACGAGATTATTTTTTAATGAAAAACAGAATTCAGATTTTGACAGAAGTTTTTACATTTCACTTTGCTAAAGTCATTTATAATTGGCAATCATGATACGCAGAAACTAATGGAATGCCCAAGGATAAAGTTATATTGATGAAAAAAAAAAAACAGAAAGAAAACAATTGGCAGCTTTCTAGATTTTTTTTTTTGCATTTAGTTTTGCATTATGTCAAGATGAGAGATAGGACACAGGAAATGATTTTCTCCTCACCAGATGTACATACATTGCTATGTGGAAAGAGCTATTAGGCTCATTGTGAAGAATGGCATAGGTATTAAAGCAGTAATGTAAAACTGTCTCTGTGTTGCCAGATGTGCTGTAACGATAGGAAATATTTTTATGCAGGTCCAAAAAGTTGTCAGTTCCAGGCAATGTGATATCTCGACTAATAGGGAAGGGTGGGTGCAATATCAATGCCATCCGGGAGCTGTCGGGAGCTCATGTTGAAGTGGAAAAGTCCAAGGGGAACGCAGACAGGACAGTGACCATCAAGTAAGTGCATCATGAACTCTGTGAGCTTGGCTATCAATTGTTTAAAACAAATCAAGACTAGAAATACCAATCGGACATTTTCATTCTTGGGATTCAGCATCTGCCACATTTCACAAACCATTGTTTTAATTTTTGTGACTAGCTTCAGTAAGCTTTATCTCATTCAAGGAACTGGTATTGTACATCCTGACAAATCTTACATGCCCGTATGTAAGATTACCTATATGTACATACCCGGTTGAAACTCAACATGACAAACGCTACAAAAGAAGGCCCTAGTCATGGAGGAAAATATAAAAAAATTGACATGAAAAACTGAAACTGTCATTGTTTTTATTAGTTCAGTAAGGACAGCCTGACCTGTTTCTCTTGGCATTCTCAGGGACATATTGAATCAAGTTAACTTTTAACAACGATAGTGTTTCTCAGAACTGTCAGGTGTTGCAATAGTGAGTTGTCTTTTGTGGAGCCTTTTTACTTAAGGCCAAGCTTTCCCTGTATTATAAATCATCTTTTTTTTCTTTTTTTTTTTTTGCAGGGGGTATCCAGAGGCGATCCGGCAGGCTAACAATTTGATCAATGCAATGGTAGAGGAGCCAGATAAAGATATATCTGAACTTCTAACAAGAGCCAACAAGGGACATAAACCATCAGTGGAGAAACCAGCGCCTCAGAAAGTACCGGTAACAATAGCAGACTTTGCTATTGGCACTTTCACCGTGCCTGTCACTTCCAGTCACAACACAACCAGCACAACCAGCAAGTCCCCCGCCCAGGCCAAGTCGGGTAAGCAGGGAGGTAGCCAGTCCAGCTCAGCCCGTACATCCAGTGTGGCTGCCCCCAACACCATGGGTCCTACCATCGGTGCCTGGCAAAATCCTGTACCAGGACAGGTCCTGCCCCCATCTCCGCGTCGAAGTCCACAAAAACAGGTGATGCCCAGCCCCTCTATGAGCAGCCGCACGTCTGTGGTGGCTAGCACAGAAAAGGGCTCGGCACGCCAGCTGATATTTGTTAATGAGCGAAGTAAACGTTCTGCCTCTCCAGTGTCCTCTACTCCGCCCAGCTCCGCCTCCCTGAGTTTCACAACGGCGTCAACCAGTAGCATTCGGGGAGTTGTTCCGAGCAGTACCATCATTTCCAGCCAGGGCCACACCAAACAAGATCCACGTGGACAGACCCAGATCAAGTCTGCCATTGCAATGGGGAATGCCAATCCAGCAGTCCGTTTTACCCGACCCTCCACCACACCCTCTAGAGTGGATGCAATGCCACTGCCTATAGTGACTAGTGGGAGCGTGGAGCGGGGCAGCCAAGCAGCAGGGGGAACCCCTGCCAGCCAGCCAACCCCCGGGGAGTATTCACCCTTTAACAATAATCTGTTTACCAATTTCCTTGCAAAAAAGGAAGATCAAGCGGATAAGATGGATTTTGCCAGCGTGGCAGCTGCAGGCGTTGTTACCACCAGCCCTAGTCCACAAACCACCTCCAACCCTGCCTCTGCCTCCGCTACTGGTATGGGCACGGTGGATCCAGTGTTACAAGCTAAGGCCCCTGGCTTCAAAATCCCCCAGCGAGGAAATTCTCCACCTTACAGGTCGGATATGGATACTAACATGGCAGGCTACAGAATACAGACTGCTATAAGCCAAGGTGTGCCCAGTTCAGTTGGGGGACCTACCAGCATTAACAGTGGAATGCGACCTGTACCGCCCATGAATGTTTACAATGACCCAGAGCTCCAGCTAAATCTGCTTCGTTACCAGCAGTTCATCCGAGAAAACCAGGGAATGGGGGCCATGTTAAACCCAGCCCTGCTCAGAATGGAGATGGGAAGTATGACCATGCCACCCGGTGTCTTTCCGCAGGGAATGGGGGGAATCCCCATGCCCCCTGGCCAGCACCAGCCACTGCCGCAGAAAGAGGAGTACAGCAAACCTCACCGACCCATGACCCTGCCAGAGATCAAAGGTGGTCTGAACCCCAACGCCCCAGAGTTTCAGCTCCCGGCTGGACCTCCCATGGTAAATGGATATGATCGTCCTTCTTCCAACTTGTTGAGTGGCATGATGGGCTTGGCAGGTGATAATAGCGGCCGACCACCAATGGGTCAGGTGCCCAACATGGACGGCTCTAACCCCAATGCAAGCCCAGGTCCAGGAGCTGCAATGCTGAATATGACACCAGGTTTGTTTCACTTTTTTCCATCATGATCTTTTCTCTTTGTACATCCTGAATGTCCAATATCTCAGCCATTTAGTCCAGTATAATGTGGTATAAACATATCAACCTGCATGCCATCCATCGCTTTCTTGATTAAGGTGACATTTTACAAACAAGGGAAAGCAGCATGGGTAGCTAGCAAGTGATATTAGTAATGGAGTAAGTCATTTGTAAATGGAAAAAAATGCAATCGGGTCATGAGTCAAAATACTTTTTGCAAAGTAAATTAGTCGCTTGGTTCTGTGTGTTCCGTCCTGTCCTGTGTGCCCCCTCCCCCCGTCCTTTGTGTGTGTATTGTGGGGATGCAAAAAGTATGACTCATTTCTGTGAACTTCATTCTTTCATTGAGTAATCTTGCAGTCACTTCAGTTTGTTTCTTTTTTTTTTACATTGATTACTGATCAGACTTGAACAGTTAAATTTAAAGATTCATATCTAGCAATCACCTCGGCACTTAATTTTTTACTTTGACTTTTGAATTAAGTTTGGAATTGTCACAAAAAATCTTACAACACATAGTCTATCGCTGTCATTCCACATTTTTTTTTTTTTTTTTTTTGTTGGGTTAGATTTTGAGTCACTGGTGTTAGCCATAATCATCACCGCTACCACCACACAAGCAGCCTAATTTAACAGTCATTTCAGTTTTTTTGTTCATTAATTTAATACTTGACTGTATAATGCGCTATTGTAAGTCCTTAGTGTAAAGCCTTTATAGTTCATGTTCCTCACTAAAACTATTTTCGACCGATGTGCAGTGACCGTGCCAATGTGTATTTCAGTTACTTGAAGATAGTTGGATTGTCTGATAGGCTTTCTTCTTTTTTTTTTTTTTTTAAAATGTTTATGCCATGAGAATCAAATTAGAGGCTTTTTTCCACTTTTGAGCGCAGACTTCATTTATAGGCGCCATAGTATGGGCTAATTGTTGCACTGTACAGTTGTATGTTACATAACTGATATCACAATGATTGTTTGTTGTTTATTCAAGAAATCACTGAGGTAACCTCAAATATCAGTTCAGTGATACATGTGTACCTCCATAGCATGACTGTTGTACAGAATAATTGGAACTCATTGGCCAGTGTAAGGGAGGAACAATTGACTGCTCCCTCTCACCGTTTGTATTGCATCTCATCCACCTAATAAGGGAACTTTGCTATGTATTTTGCTATGTATGTTCAACAGTTGCTCAAGAATAATTCATTATGTTAGCATAATTTTTACAGTTCTTCAGAAGACATTGTGAGGAAATGGGCAGTTTTGGTTGATACAGTTTTCTACGATAAATGTTGGGTGAATATGCTGAAGTAGCATTTATATTATGTGACTCTAAACAACATCAAACAAGAAATATGTTAAAACTGAACATCTACAACTGTCCATTTCCCATGTGGTCAATGTCGAGGTTGAACACTGCAACCTGAGATCTCTGCCTGAAGAGTATAAACTATTTCCAAAAACAGGCTCACTCCCGATGATGCAGCAGGCTAGCGATATGTTGGCACACCCAAATTTCCAGTATCTGCTGCAGCAGGTGCGACCTGCCACCAGTGGTATGGTGGGGGTCGGAGGTGGAGGAAGCCCGCCGCAGCTGAATACCAGCAGAATGAGTGGTGTTCCACATTCACACGGCTCTCCACCTCAAGGTGTGATGGGTCCTCCAGGTCTGTCGCCGGGCGGGAATGCGGGCGGTCCCAACTTCCTGTCCCAGTCCCAGCCCCAGAGGACACATTCACCCATGCAGAACTTGTCAGGTGGGCGTCCCAGCAGTGCACCGTCTGTTCAGCCAGGTGAGTTGGTGGCACATTTGGAGATCAGATCTACTCAAATATGTTTATTCTGTCTATGTCCTAGGATGTTTGTGTTGGGATTGGGGGGGGGGGGGGTGCAGGTCCTGAGAGTGATTTTTTTTTTAATGCTTGAACCAGGGATTTTTTACGCTTCAAATTTGGATTCAGCATGTCCAAATTAGAGAAAAAAGTGTGGAAAAAAATGTTGTTTTGCATCCAGTTGCCATGACAATGCCGCTATATTGGATTTTGTGGTTTGAAAATTAGCTATTTTCAAAAGCCTAAGACTCCTAGAGTATTGAATGGAATAGTGTGAAATTTTTGCACATGAATTATATTTATGTGAAAGATAAAATGCATTTGTTTTTTTTGTTCATATACCACAGAATATGTTTTATAAATTTTTGAAATATGCATGTATATTGATGGATGTAAATTTTTTGCAATTTTCCACCAAATATCCATTTTTACTTCAAAAGTGATGCATTTTGTTAAAACTCATGATATGGAGGATGTATATTC
>JBCEWB010000012.1:4029989-4051461 GCA_039654565.1 Peronia peronii | reverse complement strand
GCACCTGGTTTTGTCGATTTATCTTTCCTTTCTTTCACCAAGTAAATAAAAGCAAATTCACTGAGTAAAGTATAAACCAAAAAAAATGCTGGGATCACATGCTATACTGACCCCCAGAAAATTGTTTCGCTTGCAAACACATTGTAGCCGTGATTTTTGCCCTGTCGGCTTTGCGATCACAATTTTGCACCCTGCCATGATTTTTTTGCAATTTTTGACCTTTCCCTTTTAATTGAAGGATAAAGCGGCGAATTTGTTGAATGACGAGTACTTGATCAATCCCCTAGTGATCGCGAGTAGTGTCCTCGTTCAAATCCCTAATTTTTTTATCTTCTCTAGATTGTAACACTGGAGAGTGGTAGATTTAGATAGTGTGGTAGTTTTACATTTGTACTTGCTCAATAAGGGATCTTTGATGATGGATTGATTCTTCAACAAAATTAATAGTCACTTCTAATAGTCGTCCTAAGACGAGTGCTGTCAAACAGGAGTTAAGTTTCCTACTCGGAATTACGCTAGTGTTGATCAACCGTTTTGCAAACCTGAATAGATCTAGATTCTAGCTCGATCTAGATTAGATCTAGAACTTGAAAATGGAGCGACAGGCAAATAGCAGAAAGAGGCTGTCAAAATCGAGCTGTTTCATTCATCAAGATTTCAATCAGCAGTATGAAGGTGAAACACATGAGCTATGCTTAGATCTAGATGAACTATTTTTGACTTGTAGACTTGGTCCATTCTTTAGCTTTATTGTGCTAGTTTGACAGTGTCTCTCCGACTCACAGAGGGGAGGTGTTTTTGCACCATAAATTCTGCAGGTGCTGAATTTCCATCTTCAATTTCAGTCCAATTTTGCTAAAACAAAGTGCTGCATTTCTTGCTTTTTTCCTTTATTTTAAAATGCTATTGAATTTATAGCAAATTTGTGGCAAGTGAACTTTTGTGCAAAATAGTTTTGGTACTAATTTTCTTTACAGTATTGCTAGTCCCCCAATTGATCTATGACTGGCAATATTATTTATATTATTAGTTGTGAAACAATTGTCACTCAGCTCTCTAGTGGATACCGGTACGGTGACATTTATAATAAATAGAAAGAAAAGGGAGTGAAACAAATCGAATCTTGGGTGTTTTGTGAATCGTTCAGAGATAATCTTGTAATTGAAAATGTACATCAAACTGTAATTAAACTCGACAGTAAAGATGACCTATCAACTAATTCTGCGAGAAGTGTTTTCTGCACAAGATTTTGTTTGTTTCTTATTTTACTTGCAGTTATTTTTCAATCTTGAGGGATTTTTGCTTGCAATTTTTAGTTTTTCAAATGCAGTTTTTGTAATTTTTAAATGCAATTTTCCTTGGGGCCAGGCTATACATTACTAGCATCAAAAATGTTCAGAAGGAATATTAAAATAATTGGCATAAATGATGATTTGGTGCAAATTTAACCGTGAATTTATTCTTTTCATCTTTCTTTTTCCCCAGAACTGGCAGTCCTGGAGTCAGTAGTCAAGAGTATCAGCTATGGGGATGACAGAATTTTAAAATTTTTTTTTTTTTGTGGCTGCTTCTTCAGACTATCTTTTCTGGTTGTTTTATTTCTTCAGGTATTTATGAAGCAGTCATCTGTCAGAAATCTCCATGCCCCTTTGGAAAATATTTCTTATAATGACAGATTTCTTTCTTTTTTTCATTTTCATTTTTTTTTTTTTTTTAAACCTCTTCTTTCAAATTGCTTTGTCTAGAATCTTAGATCATCAGTATGTATTGTAAATGTGGATGGAGTCACCTTTTACTTTTGTTTCATTTGTATTATAACTTATGACTGTGGCGTTTTTAGAACTACCAATAAAGGGAACTGAAAAAACTTGCGATCCAGTCAAAACCTGGACTCTTGATAATTATAGATTAGGTTTGCGGAATGCAGATGTTTTAATGACGTGCAAATTTTACGGTGGATGACAAAGGAGCACTGACATTCAACTATAAAGATGAAACCAGTTTTTTTTAAAAAGTCCAGTTGTAAGCATTACAGAATTGTGCATGTCTGTGTGGCAAATAATTATGTAGCATAAAACTTGGGGCTTCTGTGACGTCAGTCCATGATGTCAGTGGTGGCACAGAACATGGAACATGCAAGGCGCCTCGATCAATTGACCTTTGTTCAGAATGTGTGACCTTACAAGGAATAATGACCTCCAAATGGAGGCAAGAAATAAAATGACATTTTTTTTTTTTTTTTTTAAAGTAAAGTTTTAAAGACAAAGCAAAGCAAAGGAACCCCCCAAACTAGATGTTTGCAGAAGAGAATGTGACAAGCCTGGTGTCCGATTGATGACCTGGGCTTTTGTCTGATTTTACTGTTACTTTCTCCTGTTCACTTGGTGGGCTGTCCCTTGGCTCCCATTTGGTCAAGGAGCAAGTGTACATTTTGAAACATTCAAAATAAAAATAAAGCAAATTTATGCTAGTCTTGGTCTTCTTCTGTGTTATATGGTGATGTCTGAGGTCTTGTGGATGATACAGATATATCGTTCTGGACAGCTGACTAAAACTACATGTAAGCTTCTTAAGATCAAGGAGAGTATGATTTAAATTTAAAGAATTGCTGAACTGGTCAAGTAAAAACATGTACGAAAGAAAAATCTATATGAAGATATGTCCAGAGTATACTGTCTTAGCAGCACTTAGGAATTTGATCTATTGACCACATGTCATCGTCCAAATTCTTGGCCAGGATACAGGCCACCATGTCGGAGATTTCAAAACATTAAGATCTTGAGACATTTCACAATTTCATTCCATAAGGAAGCATCCTTTACCTTTCCACACCATAGTCCAAACATTTCTTCCAGAACAGTGGTTCCCAGTGTCTTTGCGCTCGCGACGCCCAACCCAAAAGTTTGAAATCCGTGAGACTCCCGGATATCAGCAGGTTGATTTACATTTCATTTTCTGTGATGGAAAGAAACATCTAACAAAAAAAAAGTTACTCAAGAATCCTACAGTTATTTGTTGGTAAAGTAAATCAGAAAATATGTTTGAGCTTAAAGAAATGTAATTGATGAGATGAAATTAATCTATCTCAAACCACTTCTAGCAAGGCTATACGACACCCCCTCCCCTGCCAGGACTGTGTGACTCCCTTGGGGAGTTCGGGGATTGCGCCACACAGGTTGGGAACCCCTGCTTTAGAGGAAACAAAGCCTACCCCTTTTTCTCAATTCTGATGGATTCCTTCACAGCAAACCATAGTGAGAATACACAATCACATGAAAGCATTGGTTTTGATGTTGAAGTATTTTACACAGATTAAAAGTAACAACTATTTTCTAAACTCTGCAAACAAACAATAAATGCCAAACAAAGTTTTTGTGGTGTGTGATCAAAATTTTAATTACTGCAGTTTCAAAGGTTTCATAAATACAGAGCTATTACAAGGGCACACCTATTAAGAAATGGAATGTATTGTGCACACTTGATATATCTGAACACTGAAACAACATAAGCATGACTGCACATAGTGAAAGCCAATTATAGGTACAATGTAAAAATTGTCGTTTTTGCCACCCGCATTTTGATATAGACTGCATTCAATATGAAACTGTTGTCAAGCTAAATATCTTCCCTTATATTATATGTCAGATATGTTTCTGTATCCAGCCTGTCAGGAATGAAATCTCGATTCAGCTTCAATCACTGGAGTGTAGTATCTTTGGGAAGAGACAAAAATTGGCAAGATTTCTAACACCCTTCAATATTTCGGTCAAGCCCATCTATTACACCAGTAATATCTGCCTCTCTAAAACCGATCAAGTTCAAGACACTACAGGAGAAAATGTAACAGAATCCCATGGTGCTGACATTTCACTTCAAGATAACATTCCATTCTATTTAATAAAATAAATTCTACTTTTGTGATAATCAGTTAATATCAGTGTCTGCATAAATGCTGATTGTTACTGCCAACCTGAGAGTTGTGGCACACTAATTTTTCAGTCATAACGTTTTCATTTTTTTAGCCACTAGGAATAGGATAAAATGGAATAAAGTGAAATGTTAGTACATGTAAACCAGTATAGGGAAAGGAAATGATTTTGAGAAAATGGCTTTTAACAGTGCCTGGAAACTTAAAAATACTTAAAACTGCAGCTTTTCTTGACAAATAGGCCAATCTTGAAAGTAAAAATTTTGTGAACTACAGCAATAAACAAATGGGCCATTCAAATATTGTTCTTAGTGTGAGCTACAATAATCGAGGAAAATCTAAAGATGCCAAGTTTTGAATTATACTTGATTTTTCTCACCTGTGTCTCTGCTTTAGAGTCAAATATTCCTGGTTTCATCTGCAGCAGTTCTTTTGATAAGCTTAAGGTCTTCTTATATGCATTTGAAGCAATAGTTTTGTGAAGGTCTCTGGATGTTTGTAAAACTGATTAAATTATACAGTATACTGATACACCAAATATTAAGGGTACTTGAATAATAGAATGAGATGATATAGAAACAATACAAGAACAGACCATTTGGGCCAATGAAACAATCATGTAGATTATCATGAGATTACATGTGCATATATTATATGGTACATTAACATTGTATTGAGTCAGATAATCATTTATATACATTTTAGCAATACTTGTAAGTTCAGTGAGATAAAGACTTGAGATTTCAGATTTGCTCAGTTTGTAGTAAATGTCACAACACATGACACCTGAGGAGGAAGAGCAGACTAAACTTATCATGGCAAATTCCCAGACTGTGACGCTGACAGCAGAGAAAAGCTGCGGGCAAGACAGATGTCTCTGTTTCGTATCAAACACATTGTTTTCAAACTCAAACAAAACATCTGATTGTTTGCCTAGACGTTGTCGTACCAAATACTGAGTCAATATGATAATAAATGGCTCATACGGTGAAGCATAATCGGCTCAATTTCATGTACATTATGTAATGCACTGAACTCCTCAAGGCGGCTACCTCAGGGTATACATATAACATATGATTTCCAGACAAAATAAACAAATCAGTAAAAAATGATCTCCCATAAAATATATTTCTCAAAGTTTTGAACTGAGCCTGAACTTTAATTTTGAACTGGATTTAATTTTTCCCACTTGCAATTTTGCATTCCCTTTTTAAGTATCAAACAACTCCATATGTTTCACCTCAGCATTTGTTTACATAAAACAAATAAGAAAAAATTCTTATTGATAAGTTTAAGAATGCACTACTTATACCTGGACATATGCAGGACATGTACATGTATATATATATATTCAGCTTGATGTAAATGTTTGTAATACATGTAACACTGTGAAGATCACTGGAGGTCTATAATTAATAAAACTAAAATATATATGTCCTGCAGCATAACTGAGATTCATCACTACCTATTCATTTCATAGGCCCAAAATATAAAGATAACATATCTCAAAGATAAAAATCGTTGATTTCAATTATTTCTGATGTAAATAACCAGTATAGAAATTTCTCTCAGACTACTGAACATTAGCCAGGAACAGAAAAATTGTAAAATAAATTTGATCCAATTCTCATCATGATTCATGGCGTACATTATGGCCTTTGAACATGGTGTGAAAAGTTAAGTCCACAAGTAACTAAAGAGCTGCAATGGTAACAATAAAAGAAATTGGAACCTTGAAACGGAACATGAATGGATAGATTTAGAATCTTATGTAAAACGCACAACCAAAATGAGAGTCACAATGCAGAACAAATACAGGAGTGCCCATAGCCATAAGCAATCCTTACATTTACATGTACTTACTTGACAATTAACTGAGGCTAAATGACACTGAAACAAGCTGATACATGTATTCATATTTAGATAGCCAACTTAACACACTTCATTGAATGCTTACATTCTCAATCAATAACAACTAGTTGTTACCTTTATCAGAACAATGTTAAACTAATTATGTAATAAATAAAAAGCATTCATCAGGATTGTGTCTACTCTCACAATTACAAGCTCTATGTAAGGCTATGGGTACCCCTGTATAGTATAAGATAAGAATCTCTCGGGGGAACTGATAATTTTCTGTTTCCTACTAATCATGGTTAAAAAAATAAATAATAATAATACATGTACAAGAATCAGCCTTAAATTTCTGTTCAGTATTCAGTTAAATACTAATCATTGTTAAAAAAAAATAATAATAAACATATAAGAATCAGCCTTAAATTTCCATTCAGTATTGCGTTTTATACATTGTAGTGCATGGCAGACAAAAATGTATGTGACAGACTAAATGCAAGCAAATATGTATGCATGTAATATCTAGTTAGATTTCTCCACACTGTAAACTAAAGAATTACCCTGGAGATCACCTGTATTCTTGTAAGCATCACTTAAAGCAACAGGCTAACTTTAACAAAGGCAGTTCAAGCATAGACATGTACATATGTATTTATCAATGATATCATAGAATGATATATATTATATACTTTAAACTTTACCATAAAATGTATATATATATATTATATATATAGCAAATGGCAGCTGGGTTTATCAAATCAGTTAAAATTTACTCTTAATTCTAGGTCAATATCTCTCTGGTAACAACACAATTTGCTATTTCATAAATGAAAGAGAACAGAAACATGTAAAAATTCTCCATTACACAAAACCCATTTTTGCTTTAAGAGGACAGTGCAATAGCGCAGGTCCATATATCAAGAGAGAACTATGGCATAACCACAAACGTAATATTGACTAGAACACACGGGGAGGATTAATTGCATTTCATTCAAAGGCAATTTAACATAAGACAAAAGCTGAACTTTGCAAAGTTTGATACTAGTAAAAGGCAGAAGCCTATGTGAAATCTATGTTACTGATATGCCCACAAAAAATGTGATTCGGTTAAGTGTATATCATACTGACTTAGCTGAATACCTCAAAGTTTACTGAACATAAAAATAGGAAGTTTAAAAACTTGAAATGCCAAGGACTGTTTCCCATAAAAATATTGGTTAAAAAAGTCCATTTCAGTTCCACTTGTTTCTTAAAATGAGATTTTCACCTTCTACATCAATTTAAAAAAAAAAAAAAAAAAAAAAAAGGGATGACACAAAGAAAACAAACAGACAAATAAACAAAACAATATTCAAGACCACAACCATTAATATCATTGCTAATGCAGAATTACATTAATCAATACAGCATCTTGACAAGCACATTTTTTGGCCAAAAGCTTGTATGCATCGCAGTGAAGGAACATAATCTTTAAATTATTCAGAGGCAATAACAAAAAATAATTTTCGTAAATCAGTATTTTCAAAACTACATACATGTCGTATAACACTGGCACTGAGACAAAGTTAGAGCCACATTCAGCCGTAAAAGCCAGATTTCTCCTATAAATTTTTTAGATGCAAATCTGAAATAAGTCCATAAAATTATAGGATATTAAATAAGTGGAAAATGCATCTCTTTTCCAAGAAAACCGATGAAACCTGCATGTTTTAAAATTTTGAAAGGAGAGTGAAAAAAAAAAAAAAAGATATATAACTTTTTCTTTCCCTTTCTCTCTCTCTCTGGACTGCATCAATTTTGGTATCACAAAAGGGACAAGGTATTCTGAGGAAAATTATGGTTGGGAACTTTTTTTTTTTAAATTTGGACTTGCCAGAAATGGTCATTGCGTGCCCCTGGAGTATAACCTACTCCAAACAGACAAATTACATACACACAATTACCTGATGTATTATGTATTGATTGTGACCTTAAAACCAAAGACATTATTATTCAATATAAGGCACGATTATATGACTCCATTTCTAATATTTACAAGGCCAAATTTAATTGTATGACACTTGTGCTTATCACTGACATACACAAAACATTCCATTAATTAGAGGATCTGATGTTGTAACATGGTCAACTGCAAGATATTCAATCTCAAGACCATTTCAAAGGCAATATTCATAACCCACAAAATAGTTGTGAATATTTTTGATTTAATCTAAAGGAGTAATATGCTGAATAAAGTGATTCTTTAGACTTGAAAATTTCAATATGATATTTTAAAGATCGATACCACCAAACTTATTTCACTGGTGATCTATTGTCTCATTTTACTTTGTCTTGCTGTGAGGTCAGTGAAGTCAACTTGATTGTGAAAATATTTGCTTACATTTTTCTGATTCAGATTTGACTGGGAAGTTAATGGATTTTAACACTGATTTAACTGCATCACCAGTTAATTATTATTCAAACAACAATGAAGGAAAAAAACTTGACTCAGGCTACCTGAAATGTATTAAAAAGAAAAAAATCTCGTGGAAGACTGATAAGTGACTCAGTACAATCATATGCTGGAGAAACAAGCACATTAACGTGCAGTGTATTTTAAAACTGAAATTTATCAGATTTCCTCTTGCCCACTCATTTATCACAAAATTCTAAATCCATCTTCTGGCAGTAACTTCAGTGCACGGATCTGTATACTTTTACTGAGAGTCACAACTCGGAGTGTTTCAGAGCCGCAGTCAGTCTCGTTTTCATTTGCTTGAGGGCCTTCGAAACCTGAAACACAAGACAATATCAACTGCTAAACAAAATCTTTCATACTGTAACATATATCCATATATTAGGAGCGTCGTACAATTTTTTGTAAGTATGCTATTTTGTCACAAATGATGTTACAGACTAATATAATTATATAATTATTCCACACCGACAGGTGTCAGGATATAGAAGGATGACCTTGTCACTGTCAGTAAACAGTTCCCTTGTCCATGGAATTACCATCACTAGGTTTTTTTTATCTTTCTGTACCAAGAATATATCTGACTAAAACAAATCTTAATTTCCTGCTATGTAGTTGCTGAATTATTAAAAGCAACTAAGAAGCTTGTCATTATACATTGCAATCTGCCACATACATGTACTCAACTGTTCACTGAGGGAAAGGAAAAATGGACTGAGAATGATACACAAGTTTCTGGAGTTGCCATGGCTAAAATCTGGTCTGTCTATTAATAGTGCAGATGATATACACTCTAAAACGGTTAATATGAAATTTGGAGGGAATGGAAAATCTTTCGTTTTATCGCTATTTTGCAATAACTGAAAAGACCATAATGAAACAGTGAATGCAACTCTTTGAAGCAGTTTCATTCACAGACATACTTTTATGTATAATTATTCTATGTGTATGATTTAATTACATTATTATTATTTCCCCTGAAAGAGTTCGCCATCAGACAAAGTTGAGTTCGGAAGGTCACACATATATACGTTCTGTTTCATCTTTCAACCTCCTGCGGGTTGTTATCTCGTTGATTACCGATTACGTTCTATTTCATCATACATGTACTTTCTTCAAATTCAAATGTCCAATTTTTTCATTAACCATCATCAACTTCATAAATCAGCGTCCTTTTGAGTTCCAGCAACAAATCTGTTCTCTTACACCTTGACATGTTTCGTTTTGATGAATTCACTACTAATACTAGGCCAGATCTAAACTAGATTTATAGTCAATTTCAAGTGCCATGTTAATACATCTCCAGTTTCCAGTATGAATCTGAAAAAGGCCTACTGAATTCTCAATACTGCTTCTCAACGGTCACTGACAAGCACAACTGATTTGGCTGACTGAATACCTGCATGTGTGTATGACTGAAAGGCCATCCATCCTCTTATACTGTGATTTTGTGGCTATAAATAGCAATGAAATCGTAATAGCTTCATGCGCGCACGTAATTTGCCATGGTTCATCATACTCGACGGGGCCATGAGCAATGGGTGAGGTGTGAATGGGGGAGGGTAGGTGCGTGATTTCTATATGCTTGGGCCTCTGGCCTTACCTTTCTCGTTGTGTCATAGTGCTGGGCATTACAGCACATTGTGAGTACCAGTGCTGGGTGCTTTTACGGATGATTTCTTTTTCTGAAGAAATCGATGCGGTACCCAAGCTTGACCTTGCTTACGCTTAATATGAAAGAAAAGTGCGATCGGGGAAGTGAAAGACTTTCATAATAAGGGCAGATTTCGTATCAGCCCATAGTTTTATTTAATACTAAGGGTGAAAAATTAACATTGCAAACTGACAGATCAGAAAGATTCTTTCTTAATAATGCAAGTTTCATAAAAAGCATTTTCTTAATACCTGTTCTACAGTATATTAGCGAAACATCATTCTTATCAGAAATCCAAAACTGGGGGAGGGGGATACAATTAGCTATGAGCTAATTTTACTGTAATATTTTCTCTCTCACTGAACAGTAAATTCTTTAACATAAATCTAGATCATTCTTATATAACTTTCTGAGTAAAAAGACACTGTATTCTACACAATCAAATGCATGCTCATTACAGACAAAAAGCGAAGAGTACAAATTTCCTGGATGTAAGGATTAGCCACATTTGCGATTAACTCCATTCCAGCCCATATGGGCTGCATACATATTATATAGGAACAAGACGTCTTTCAATAAAAATACTATCCAACCACTCATGCTGCTGAGTTCACTTCCTCGTTCACCAGGATTTGCCTGTTCTACAAATGGCCACACTCTCAATGAGAAACTGTTCTGACTAGCTCTATTATTTTCTTTTGAGAGACGCAACAATGTAAACGAAAAAAAAAAAAAAAAAAGGACTTCTGAGCTCTTTAGGCCTACTTTAAAATTTTTTTAAAAATTCAAGGTAAAAGAAAAAAGTTTCTTCTTATTGTGCTAATTATCAAATTCTTTTGTGTGTGAGAAACCTATTGAACGACAAAAAGTAAAGTGATTTTTTTTCTCTTCTGTACACTGCTTGTTCAATACCTCTTGTGTCGGGCAAAAGGAAGTAATACGGCTGGTCAAAACAATTAGACAGGGACACAGGCTAAGGTGGACAAAGGTTCATACAGGCAAGATTCATGTTCCAGACAGCTAATTTAGATCTTCAAATTGGATAACTTATAAATTTTATGTTCTGTCCATATGCTATGCATCTGTAACTATAGAGTCAAGTATCAAAACACCTCAGCGCAACTTTCTCTCTTTCACAAAAATATGGAAAGATAAACGTATCACTTTAATTATTGTGCCCAGTCCTATTACTTTCATTTGCCAACAGAGGTGTCGACCAAACAGTGTAAAGTGGAAAAAATCTTACATACATCAGGTCATTTCAAAGACTGATCACCAAAAAATTTGATAAAATTATAATAAGAATATAACATTCCTTTTATACCATAATTTTTTTAAAAATGTTCATGGTGTATGTTTCAAACTTAGGCCTCAAAAATGATTGTTTTCCTCCTTTGCAGTATTTACACTGCTTGATCAACACTTTTTTTGTCTGGCAAAGGGAGGTAACAAGGCTGAACACAATGATCCCCCATTTATATATAAAGATTTTCAAGTGCAGAGACAGACAAAGCAGAAACTGACCTTCATACTAATTTGTTCATACTTCCGCTTCAGATCTTGCTGTTGCTCTCCATCAATCTCATTCTCCTTATCTTTTTCCAGATCTATTTGCTCCTCATAGTATGCCTGCTTGCTCAAACGATGCTCCACATCCCTAAGTTCCTCCTAAAAGACGACATACAGATACAAAAAAAAAATGTATTCCCACAGGACATGCTCGTGGAATTTTTTTTCCATTTTCCTAATTCTCTCTCCCAACTGTGCTAGGTGCAATATATCTGTAATCATGCTGATGCCCCCGTCAAATCCAAACATAAACAATCAACTGAACATCTCTCTCCACACAAGCACGTCTCAATAATCAAATCAATACAAGCATGAATTACAATCATGAACAAACTTAATGGCAGATTTTGCATCCTGAAATATCTTTACCACATAATATAAAACACTTTCTGTTTCTAAAAGCTTGCACCCAGAGCCTATGTAATTTTCATTCTCCCAGTTTTCTCTTACCATAATTTGATACCTTTGCAAACATACTCAAATTTCCTGGAGCAGTTTTCCTTCAGTTTCTATTTTTTGTTATATATGATTTTAACTCTAGACCTGCAAACAAGCCAGAAGTGCAGGACTCCATCACGCTGATGCTGACTTGTCAATCTAGATGACTGATGCTAGTTTCCTAGTCTTGGGATGTTTGGCATTGACATCTGACTCCGCCCACACATAGGTAGGACTCAATGCAAGCCTCCATGACAACTCTCGACTGACCATGCACCTCTTCAAATCTCTCTCCCAATCCCATAACTTCATCAGATATAACAGTGAAGCAATCTAGTGAACGAGGGTTGAACTCACAAATGGTTTAGGTCTACATGTTGATTTCACAGAGATACTGAAATATATCACTCCTCCTCATGCTGACAATTCCCATTGCAGAGTTATTAGAATTTATTCGAAATATAACACAACTCCTTGGACCAGATCATTTCCTAATGGGGTGTATTTATGTCCATGATATGGAATCTCAATATTAACTGTCACATATCACTCTTGGCCATGCAGATTTTGACTATTGTCATTAGATCAGGCAGCCAGCCTCTGAATTCTAGTGACTACAAAGAAACACGTACATTACAAGAGGTCTAATGATGGAATATAGCATGCGAGCACAAGAGAGCTGTCTGATATGTAAACTGACAGATACTTTAGCCTTCACTAATAAATAATTGTAGGTCATTTCTACTCTCCACAACTTGACTTATTGGTCAGTGCAAAGTTGTTGAATGAGCCAAGTAATTAGGACTGTCTAGATATTATTCAGTAAGGGACAATAGAGGAATGAGACTTTGACATTCCCCCTCCAACTTCATTGTTTCTTTTGATCAGCATACAGATCACTTGAAAGGATTTGAGTGGGCCATGTGGCCTTGGATTTCTGTTCCTTGTTCTTCATTCATATATTACCAAGTTTCATCTCTATCTATGGAATTCCACACTTTCTCAAAAGCTGTTTGACTACTGAAGGATCTTCTGCGTAGAAGTCGCGAAGTCTATCATGCGACTATCTGACCAAACTGGATCTGACAAATCCTAAGTTTGAGGACAACATGCTGATGAGAAATATCACAGTCAAGTGACAGGCATAGAAAGATAAAAAAGGAAAAGCCAGGCTGTATAAGTATGCGAAACGGAGGACTGAGGGGATTTTACCTTTGGTAAAAGTATGTGCTGCTCACCACACAGGTTTGATTCTATTTTCAAGATACAAGTTTATCCACTGATGACAACGTGTAAATGTAAAACAGACTATAGTCGTGCTATGCATGAACCCATCCTTGAAAATCAAAGAAACAGTCTATTATTTCTTCTTCAATCCTCTGCCAGCATACAATATAGCATCTATAACCTTAACTCACTGATGGGCTTCATCGCAGCGTTTGGGATCGAGAATACTGCGATGTCTGGCAGCCGTTATCGCAAACCTCTGCAATTATGATTTCATTAATTTTTGTCCCAGAGAATGACCACAACTGTTTCATTAATAGCATAAGTAAATTATTCCTGAGTCACTTGAGATACGAATATGATGAAATCAGGCAGTTGTCAAATTTTGAGCATATGGAGTTGGTATCACTGTGAAGATTATTCATTTCCCTTTCTGTGTGTGAAAAAAATTTTGTTCTACCTCAAGCAGAAGTCGAGATATTGGCAATTATTATTAAAGACGATGGGGGTGACCTTTTCTGCAGCTGAATTTAGTGAGAAAATGGCCGATCACTTTTATTAATTCTTATTAATTCCTCTTAGACCATGCCACTAAATTACAATTTTTGGGCTATTAATCTATTTCAACAAAGTGAACTCTGAAATGCATTTTTAGATTGGTATAATAGAGTTCTGTGAAGAAAAAAATAACTGCAATAAAAATTCATTCACTGTTAAAATACACATGTTTTTTCAGTCGCCTGAGTTTGACAAGCGCCTGATTTCATCATGTCCCGTCTCATTTCTGTCTTAGATGACTCCAAGTCTGATATACTACAGTTTTGATGATTTTTTATTTTATGCAAAGGCACAATGACACATGTAATGTAAATGTTATGATATTCCGCTGTGCGTTGATTCATTTATCAGAAAATACCATTCTACCCACAAATACTTCCAACTTCCAATGATTTAAATTGAATATGACTTCTATTCCATTTTTCAGTTTTTCTGCATGTATTTTATGCTAAACACCATTTCCATGCAATGAGCAGGATGGACATAAATGTTTTAGATTTGTATGTACGTTTTTTTTCTTCAACTCTGAAAATTCATTTCTAAAAAAAGTTTCAAGATAAACTGGATTTTCTTTACTTCAAGATGAATTTCAATATCTCATCCAGTTTATCTGAATAAGAAATCACTGCTTAACTTTGACAGTTAAATCACAGTGATTTCTAAAAAGCTTTCTGAAAAATGTGCTCACCAGAGAGTAGGTAGACACAAAAAGTGCAGTTACCAGTGAGTTAATTTGCTGCATTTTTAATATGCCATGTTGGTAACTAATCTAACTTTTTGCCAGTTCTCATCTACCTGCATCAGTCTTAGTAATAAAATGTGACTCATCACGACGGTTCGGTCCACAAGGTACACCGGGCGGTTTCGAGCAAATGGGGCAGAATGGTCAAGGGGAGGTCAAATGGTCGAATTTTGGATTTTTACGCCAACCCATTCTTTAACATCACTGCATCATGTAAACATATCAAAACATGGAATTAAACTCAAAAACTAGGTAAAATCACTTTTAAGAATGTAGGGTTCTTTGCTAAGGAAATATAACGCAAAATTTTGAAAGCAAATTTCTCAGAATTTTTATTTCTTTCAACAACCACATGCAATAATTTTAGATGCTCTTAACTCCGTCCAATAACGTCATCAAGCAATGAAACTGATGTCAAAGGATAGCTGAGAGATCACTCTTTCACACTGTATCAATAACTCAATTTGCCCAAAATGTACCTTGTGAATTGAACCGTCATGATGCATCACAAATGCCCTTTCCCTTCCTCTTTATCAAAAGCCACAGGTTTAAAATTATTTCCAGCCACATCAGCCACATCATGATAATGACACTTCATGTTTGGACAAACCACCCTACCTTGAAGTCAACAAGCTCTTCTTTTGTCCAGTTTGTCTGCTGGGCCATGTCCCATAATTTCTGCACTCTACCATCTTCAAATGTTGGCTTTGAACTTGGCAGATTTGAAGCCAGGTGTTCCAACCTCATATAACCTTCTCGGACTTGTCTCATGTCCTTCTTCATGATATCTTTTCTCTCCTTCAACTCAGTAGCCGACAGCTGTAGCTTTTTCTGCTCCCATTCCATGGAATTGTCAGTATCAAGGTCTACTTGAGGAAATGTAATATCACACTTATGATTCTGTCTCAAGCATATTCGTGCATTGATCATATGTATTATTTCCAACATACGGCAAAATCTATCAGATATCTGCAACTTCTCCATATGAGATTCCAAGAGCTTTCCAAAAGTCAACTGAATGAGCAATTTTGGATAAAAGTGCTGTAAAATCTAACCTTAAAACCATGATAAAATATCATAAAAGAAGTATACAAACTGACAAAATTGTCCATGGTAAGGATAACATACTGTTACCTAGACATGTCACTGTTAAAAATTCTGAATTTTTCAACTTCAATCTTTAATAATCTGAATGCCATTTCAATGATTTGTTTTCCCAAATGTTTTATCTCCTTTTCATTTAAAAGATAAAAACATTCTCAATACAAAGATAAAGAAACTGTTTTTATTTCTAGGCAAGGCTGACAAGCCAAATTTAAGACTTAAAGTTAGGTGCAGAAACTGTTGTTTTTTTTTTTTTAGTAAATCAGATATGAAGTGAAAAAAAAAAAAAAAGCTAAATCTTCAACTCACCCACGACATTTTCCAGATCTCGGTGGATGTAGTCAAACTCAAATATTCTCATCTCCTGTTCCCGAAACTCTTTTTCCAACAATTGCAGATCTTCATCTGGGTGATAATAGTGAAAACAAATGACGATGGCTCCGTACAGAGTTTCTACCTATGCTATATTTCGGTACATTTAAGACTTAAAAAACATTTTTCTCCTTTGTTTTTTTTTTTTTTTTTTATCGCAACAATTTTCACATACAGGATGTTGAATTTAATTTACCATTTGAGATAGACTTGATGAAATCAGGCTCTCATCAAATTTTGAGCATATGGAGTTACTGGTATCATGTTGAGGATTATTGTTCTACCTTAAGTAGGAGTCATGATATGAGCAATTAAAGACGATGGGGATGACCTGTTGCTGAAGCTGAATTTAGCAAGAAAATGGCCAATCACTTTTGTTAATCCTTATTTAACCTTATTAGGCCATGCCACTAAATTACAACTTTTGGGCTTTTACTCAATCTATTTCAGCAAATTTAACTCTCAAATGCATTCTTAAATCGAGACAGAAGAGTTCCGTGAAGAAAAAAAAATTCTGTTAAAAATTCATTCACTGTTGAAAAACGTGATTTCTCCGATCGCCTCAGTCTGACAAGTGCCTGATTTCATTGTGCCGCGTCTCATTTCATATTGTCAAATTGATGTATCTGTTCATGTTTACCATAAAAATGCTTACAAAATTCTAAAACAAGACCTTTCCAACTCCTCAAAAATTCTCTTCTTACACTTTCTGCTGAACTTAATGACATTTCCAATAACCTTTTTTTTGTGTTTATGGTCAACTTCATAAATGATCCTATCATCAATAACTCTCTTTCTCGTAGAAAAAATGCGGAGTATTTTATTGCATGTGACAATATGAAATAAAGAATTTTTCAAATGAATTTCCCTTTGGTACATATCTAAGAGTTTATGAAAACTGTTCACAAAATGAGGTTATACACTCTAACATGGTTAAAACGAAATTTGTGGGGAATAGAAATCATTTCATTCTATCGCTAGTTTTTTGTATCCAAAGAGGCTAAATTGAAACAGGGATGCAAGTTTAATTATCGAATTACCTCCCCTGATTGAAGAGTGTCCACACTGCGACCTCATGTCTTAAGGCCATTTCATTTTCATTTTTGTTGTTCTTGTTGTTGTAGGTATACATACATATAAAATGTGTGGTTGGTAGCTGTTATGTTATTTGTTTGTGATTTTTCTGGTTTTTTTTTTTTTTTAATTCTTCAAGACAAAGTGGGGTTTGGAATGCCATACTTTCTGCAGATATTAGACTTTTTCAGTAAACCTTCATCAACTTCACAAATCAGTGTCCTTTTGAACTGCAGCGATAAACTGACGTTTCAACATGTTTAGTTTCAATGAATTCGTCATTGATTGCCAGCCTAGATCTAAAATAGTTTTATCGTCAACTTAAAGCTCACAATTTTCAATACTGGTACTTGACGCGCTCAGGGATGATTTGTTTGTCAGAGGGAACTGGTCCGGTACCTGAGTGTGGTCTTGGTTACGCTTAATATGAAAGAAAAGTGCGATCGGGGAAACGAAAACCGTTTGTTATAAGCGTAGTTTTCGTATCAGCCCATCGTTTTATTTCCTTGTAAGTATAAGAAATTACATAGCAAAAAAAAAATGTTCCCAAAGATTCTTTCTTAATAACCCAAGTTTCATTTCAAGTGTTTTCTTAATAACCATGTTAGAGTGTATTTTTTTACCTGAATATCCTCCATTTTGTGCTCGTCTCCACATGCTTTGAAGTTTAGGATCCTGGAAAGAAATTTCTTTCTTCTCATTCTCTAAAGGAAGCTCATTTTCCATGTAAGCATCACCCTCAAATACAGATTCCAAGTCAAAGTCCTCCATTATATCTGGGGGGAAAGAAAGATATATATATATGAGAAAATAGATAATATTAGTAGTGGTTACATTCAGTGTACACTTATTTGCCAAATTCAGGCTTGATCTCTATTTTTCACCTCTGTGGGCTGCTGAAACAAAATACTACAAAAATGGAAACAAGAAGTGCCTTTACTGGCTGCTTCTTTAATTTCAAGAAACTGTTTATTTCCGTCAATGTCCTGGTTTTATGGTAACTAATCAAAATAAAGTAAGAACAGAATATTATCAGTCTTATTTTTATCTTCACACGTGATATCATGCATGGCTAGACAAGTAAGACAAGAGGCTATCTCACTAATCTCAGAAAGAGCTCTCATTACAATTCAGTCCAACTGACACTGAAAAAAGAATTTCTTGATGATGGCTAAAATGGAGTTGATGCTAAAAAAGTCTCAATATTGGCCAAAAAATCATATGATATATCCAACCTAAACACAAGTTTTAACAGATTAGTTCAAACCAAGCACATGGCTGGAAATACCCATCTATTTTTAATAGGGGGTACAAATGGTCCACAGTGTTCAATGCCACTGACACAGAAAAAAAAAGAGAAAAATACATGGGACAGGTGACAATTGTTCTTGGATCTCGTGGTGGAGCAGTAACAAACATCAGTGGGTGTTCTATTTTTACCAGGGGTACAAACACTCCGCTGGGGATTTCCAGGTTTGTGCTTAGTCGAATATGAAGTACTGCTATAAGAATCTGCAGGAATTCAAATGTACATATTTTATGCTGCTTTTGAAAATCTTCCCTCATTTTATTTGTATGATAAAATTTGTACCCCTTTCAAGTATGAGCAACACCAAATTCCACATCACATGAATAATACAACTGTTATGATTGTAAATACATACGTTTGTAATTGCTAAGAACTTTATTCTCCATGTCTCTATCCTTCTCCAAACCATCCGCTCTCAGTTTTTTGAGGTAAGCTTCATGTTTATCTTGGATTTTTAGCTCTTCATACAAAGCTGCAAGCTTGTCGTGCCCACCTGCGAATCTCTATGGAAAAAAAAATTAACATATCATGGGACAATTAATTTCTATATTTAACATCAAAATGAATCTGTGTACTGCAATACTGTAATTTAACGCTGTGAAAACAAGTAACAAGTAGATTTTGTTCTCAGATATTGTTCATCATTTGAGTCTCAAATTGACAGATATGGATCTGTAAAGGTCAGGATAGATCCCAGATTCCATCAGTTTCATAACTGCAATCACTGTTTGATAATATTAAAAGCATTTAGCTAGATCTAGACCTAAAGCTATCTCAAAGACAAGACTAAACAATTAAATTTCAATCAAAGAGAAGTAACCATGCATTTTAATTTGGATCTTTAGCCAATCAAATATTAGGCCTATAGATCAGACACAAATTCAGATCTAGATTTGTCTCACAGCCAGTCAAAATGAAGATGTATGGTCAATTTTTCACCATATGGGGTTTTCAGTATAACATGAAAGCTTATTTCAAACCCTTTCACATGGTGAAAAAAGTTCTGAGCTAGCTTTATTCTAGCCGCAGTCTAAAGAGACAAGGGGAGGACCCTAGCAATGGTGGAAATTCCAAGAAAATAATGGTTGAATGCAAAAAATCTACATATTTACCTCACAAAAACCCAATTTTAATGAAGAAATATTTATAAATTGAGGGTAAGACCGATATTGTCTTCTTCAGAAATGAATAATTTTCGATTTCTGGAATATAAAAAACTTTGATGTCAAACCCTCCTCATCATATTCAAAGCCTGATTTCTTGGTTTTAGCCCAGTGACTTACATCTCATTTCGACTAGCCGAGAGACATTTAGATCTATAGGACTGAAGGATCTGTGCTTCATGGTGGGTATTCACATCACCTATGTCCGCATCATGTTATTTAACTGTACCAATCTGAACCAAAATTGGCTGATTTCAATGACTCTGTGGTCAGTAGAAATAAACCAATTTTGGTGCAAAACTGGTACAGTCTGATATGATGTGGACATAGGTGACACAAAGACCTGCCGTGATGCACTGACCCTCTGATCCTATAGATCTAGATCTATGGGACTGGAGGGTCAGAGTGTCACGGCAGGTGTTCGCATCACTTATGACCGCATTATGTCAGACTTACCAATGTGAACCAAAATTGGTTAATTTCGATAGATCTGTGTTCAGAAAAAATAAGCCAATTTGGTGCAAATTGTTACAATCTGACATGATGAGGACATAGGTGACGTGAACGCCCACCGTGATGTACTGACCCTCCAGTCCCATAGATCTAGATCTAGATCTACATCAAGGACTGGAGAGTCAATGCGTCACGTCGGGTCTTCGCATCACCTATGTCCGCATCCTGTCAAACTGTACCAATTTGCACCAAAATTGGCTGATTTCAATAGCTCTGTGGTCAGAAGAAATATGCCAATTTTGGTACAAATTGGTACAGTCTGACATGATGCGGACATGGGTGACGCGAAGACCGGACATGACGCATTGATCCTGCAGTCCTATAGTCTAGATCTAGATCTGGAGATTCTTCAGCATCTTTCATGAAAAGATCTCTATCTAGATCTAGACTCTAGATCTATTTACCTAACAAATTCACCCTATGAATACTACACAAAGATGGTTGTCATAAGCAAGCGAAAAGATGTAGACAGTGGTCAGTTTGTTTTTGTCTGCCTACCTTTCTACCATAAATCCATAACATATTGACTTTCTTCATCTTGAAAGGAAGGTCTTGCTGCAAGAAATCAACATCGGACTCATCTTCTATGTCGTCGTAACTGTTCGCTTCCTTAGAATATTTACTGCTGTGGCTCAATTGTATAAGGTTAAAAAAACATATCAGTAACAGTGCAGTTACACCAACATTTTTCACAGGCAAGAAAGCCATCTTCGCCACCGAGTTAGATCTAGAACTAGACTACTTGACGTGTGTCCTGGAGGGGAGGATCTGAACGTCTGGAGTCTGGACTTAAGAAGCTTCAAGTGATAAGGATGAACGCCCCTTTTGTCTTGCGCACTGGAACCGGATGAGAAAAACAAAACAACTGGAGTGATGTCCCGTTGAGGGGGGGGGGGGGTGGGCGTGTAGTATATTATTATACGTGTACTTACGGTTTTCTTTTGCCTGGGGATGGTTCACGTGTACTTAGGCGAAAAGATGCCATCAAGAGCGACGCCGTGGCCGAGGGGTTAGACGTCCGTTCCTCGGCAAAAATTTTACGTCGCAGTTACGAAATTCGAATCCCACCTGCGGATGGGAAAGATTAGAACCTGTATTTTTTTTCAATGGATTTGATTTCTTGGGTAGGGAAGCCCGAAGTCTAGCCTTCTGGGATAAGGGCGAATAAGTGGCCTATAGTTACATATCGTGAGTCTATTCGTCACACGTTGAAGAATTCCTGGAAGTTAGTAATGGTACGAAGAGTAGGCGGAGATACAGCTGTCCGGGCAAAGTTTCAATTTTCTAACCACAACTGGGGAATTGAATATCTCCCCTTTGTTTCAGTTTGTTTGTTTTTCTTAAGCCTTTCAATCCTAAGAAAGTAGGATTATTTCGGCTTTTAGAAGTTGCCAATTTTTGCTGAGAGATTTTGTGGGTAGAAATTTGGAATTTCGAAATTTTGCCCGGACAGCGGCACGTAGCCTACTCTTTCATCGATTTTGAACTGCCAAGGGTTCTTTAACGTGCGTA
>JBCEWB010000012.1:4000688-4028565 GCA_039654565.1 Peronia peronii | reverse complement strand
CTCCCCCCCCCCCCCCCCCCATCCTTAAAGGATAACACACTGTATAATGCTAAACTGAAGATAATAACCCCCCCCCCCCATTCACTTGCACACACCTCCCCATCTAACAACCTCTCTATTACAGCCATATGTCTGTCGCTTTTTTTTCACTGACTTCAATTGAAATAAAGGCATGAAAAAAATTTTTTTTTAAATTTAAAAAAAAAAAATTTTTAAAAAGGGAAAACTGATGAACAGAAAATTCCCCAAACCCCCGTGAAAAAGAATCAACGGAAGCAATCAGGTTAAAAAAAATGTCTTTTTACTGCTGATCTCCCCTTGTTTTTTCCTCTTTGGCTTTTATATTTTTATTTATCGACATTTTTATATATCGACATCAAATCCACTTCCCAAAGCATGTCGATATACGCAGATTATATGAAGTTCTGAACAATGGAGAAAATACTAGGCTAGGGACTAGAAACACCAGAGACAAAGCAGTAGATGTAACACTAGTAACAGTGGAAAGGGAGGGCAGAGTGGGTATTAAAACAACACACATCATCCGACCACCTGCCCATAACAACAAAACTGCTAACTAGAAGCAAACAAAAGGAAATCATACAATCAACCAGAACGACAAAGCACACGTACAAAAATACAAACTGGGAAGGATACAGGAAAGACCTACAAAGAGAACAGGAAGTAGAAGGATGGGGGGGACCTAGGGGTAGAGGGAATGTGGAGAAAATGATAAGGATAGCTCCAGGAACACTCCAGGGAGGACGAAGGACAAAAACACAACACAGAGATAAAACACAAAGCAGTATCCTGGTGGAATGACATATGTAGGCATGCAATAAGGACCAGGAATACCACTATAGAGCATACAAAAGAAACCCCACACCACAGAATAAGGAAACATTCCACCAAATTAGAAATGAAAGTAATCAGAACCATACAAGAAGAAAAAAGGAAACACTTTAGAACAATATGCCAAACAGTAACACCCACCTCGTCGACCACCGAGAAATGGCATAAATTGAAGAGATTTCTGGGTAACAAGATAGGAAACAGAAACTTTAGCGTGATTAAAGACCCAGAACTAGCGGCAGGAGACCAAGAAAAAGCCGACCTATTAGCTAGAACCTTCTACCGCACCAGCTCAGATAAGAAGACAGGAAATTTGGTGCTAAGAAGAAAGGATTTAACTGAACACTTGAACCAAGAGCTGGACAAAGAGCAATCACATATAGATATCAGCTATCTGAATGAATACATCATAGTAAAAGAAATACGAACTGCGGTAGAAGGAAAGAAAGTAACAATACCAGGGGCCGATGGGGTGGTATACACCACGATAGGAAAAGCACCCAACAATGTCCTCCAACAAATAGCCCCACTATACAACAAAATACTGGAAACACAAACCCTTCCACAGCTCTGGAAGACAGCAACAGTCAACTCCTATCACCTGATCTCATCGACGTCTCATTTTGGGAAAACTCTGGAAATTACTATAAACAATAGGCTTAAGTATTTCCTGGGAAAAGAAGAAATCTATAGTAAAACCCAATCAGGATTCAGGACCAACAGATCCACTGTAGACCAGTTAGTAAAGTTACATTGAAATTATCTGAAATATTTTTACCAAATGTTCAAGCAAAAATATTGTTCATATTAAAAACCAACAGGGACATTAAAAAACTGATAGCAGAACTAGGTTCTGCACTAAAAATTACAAGAAGATGCCAGATTTCATTCATATACTTTAATTTATTGCTGGCTTATGAGCGGTTTCCCTTCGCAATTTATCATGAATTAACATACTTTTAAGGTTTATTTTCCTAAAATAGTTACATTTTTAAACAAATAAATAGTATAAATTCCAATTTGTTAAAAAAAAAGTCACTTTTTTTTCATCAATAAGTTACAAAAATCCGAAAACCAGTCCTCGTTGCACATATCTCTTTCATTTAATCTTGGGTGGCTAAAAAGGTTTTAGTAAAAAGTGAACATTTGCTTATTATTGCTGGTTTGATATTTTCACTGATTACAACACCAATTCAAACACTGCATGACATTATGAATCAATTTTTTCACTGTCTATCTCCTTAATCCAATGACTCAGAATAACATCCATACCCCGGAAATGGAAATAAGCCTCAAACTGCTTGTTGTTCAACATGTAAGGGAACCACAGATGGTCATCTGGCCACATGTCATTGAAGGGTATGGAGTTTTCTCGGTACCAACAAGGCCGCATTTCTGGGAAGATAAACAGACATATTTAGTGTTGTATACAAACTGTAAGATTATGTTCACACAACTATAGGGCAGAAAACACCGTAAGTCTAGAATATGCATTTTCTGCATTAAGCATTCATCTATACTATAAATCTGCAACAAAACCCATACAAGGCTTATGGTCTGGAAAACTACTGAATGGATCCATCTGAAATTTGGCACACAGAATTCTTGCATAATAATTTGTGTTTCTACTTACATAAATAAAAAAAAAAAGCTTTGCTAAAAGGAACAAACTGTCTTATCGATACAATAAATTAACAACTTGCAAGCGTCTTACTATCATCATAATATCCTTATCATGACGATTATAGACTATGGATTCGGACTGTCTTTCTTTTCATTCCATTTTTTGGCCTCATACACTGGAAGAACAATATTGTGTCATCTGATTAGCTGAACACATTGATGCATCTGTATAAGATATATTTTGTCCATTTGAATTCACTTCACAATAAAAGCACTAAGAAGCTTCAACAAAGTATTGGAAAAAGCACTTTACCATTTGTTTCCACTGGCTTGCCATTGTAGTCTGATGTTTGAAACACATGCACCTCCAAAATAACTGGGTCGTTTTCAAATTCAAAGTTGATCAACCCAACATTTTCCAGTGAATTTGCCACTAAGCCGCATTCTTCATGGAGTTCTCTGAAATGAAATTTCAAGAAGTTCATTGTTAATAATGAAGATTATCTTCATCCAAAACATTGATACAAACAGATGTTTTATATATATGTAATAATAAAAATACTTCCATTCCAGTTGTCATGGATGTTGAATTCTATTGCTCTAGTTTGTTATGTGCTGGGAAACAGATAAACAAGCTGGGTGGACAAACTATTTTCATGTAACGTTTCAAGAGGACTTTAGAAAACAAAACATCACAAATGTTCATGAGAGAAATCATGTTCGGTTAAAAAAAAAAAAGCATTCCCTTCTCAGTTCATTTTCATGATGGAAGTGATGTGCTCAAATTGAAACACAAAATATGAAAAAAAAAATAAAAAAATGAAACAATGAAGTTTTTCCACCAAACTCTCTCCTCTGAAATCCAGTGAAAATGCCTGTGATTTTTTTTAGAGTGATTGTTCAACACAGGCATCCATAGTCATAGGAATATATCTTAGATTCTAATGCATGTTTTTTTTTTCTTTTTGCAACAAAAAAAAAAAAAAAAAAGATTCGACAAATTAGAATTCCTAGTTGAAAGGAGAATATTTCTTGAATTATAATACAGTTCTAATATTAGCGCTTTTTTAAAATCACCCAGTTTACACACATGTAATGGGATATTTCCTACAAATTAAAGGCCTACCTCTTAGCTCCTTCAATAATGGTCTCTCCTTTTTCCACTTTACCCCCAAAGCCATTCCAACGACCTTCACCAAATCCTCTCTTCTTGAATCCAAGTAAAACCTGTCCTGGCTCCCGAACAAAGATAAGTGTAAGGACCTTCTTTAGACTCATTCTGAGGAGCAAACACCAGTATTTTGTGCCATTCAATAACAACAATGATAAACTATAAATAATTTTTAAATGGGAGGACTATAATCCCCAAACAGGGCCGAAATCCTTGATTTTGTTTCTTGTATTGACTGTTGCACCCTTTCAGAGCGCATTCTAACCCGTTATCCGTAGAACTTCACGGTAATGCAACATTGATACACATTCGACTAAAATGTAGATCTATAGGACTGGAGGGTCAGTGCATCACGGCGGGTGTTTGCATCACCTATGTCCGCATCATGACAGACTGTACCAATACCAATCTGCACCAAAATTGGCTTATTTCAATAGCTTTAGGTCAGAAGAAATAAACCAATTTTGGTGCAAACTGGGATAGTCTGTCATGATGCGGACATAGGTGACGCGAAGATCCTCTGTGACACATTGGTTCTCCAGTCCCATAGATCTAGATCTAGGTGGTTCAGATCTCAGAAGTTCTCTCATTTTTTTTTTTTTTAAACATTTCTTATAGGCCTATTCTATGATATGCAATTGTGTATTTGACATTATTTTTGTACATTTCTGTATATTTTTTTTTTTTTTGGTGTGTAGTTGAAAGAAATGTTTTCTGCCTACTAGATTTAGAGTCGAACTACTGGTGTCTGACCACTTTAGGCGGTTTCGCAAAATGGCCGCTGTCAATACGCTACAGAGATCTCTAGATTGATATTGTCATATGACATGGCTGCAATGATTAGATTTACATCTAGATCTTAAGCCTCGGTCAGTGACCAACCTCGAAACAGAGGAAAAAAATGGTCACAACAATAAACATCAAGGACTTTCACTTTGGCACATTTCGTCACAATTCTCACATGTAATCAGTTTTGCAACTCCTTTTCCGTCTTCAGTCTTCAGGTAGATTCTAGATGGCAGGCACACAGACAGGCGGGAACAGTCGGACACAGTTATCTCCCGCTAAGAATGACTTTTTTAAAACTTAGAATTGGAAGAGTTACAATAATAGGAATACGCACGCGCTGAGAAATGATATCCGGTTGTCGGCGGAAGTATTTCTCTGTACTATCGTACAAGATGCCG
Source organism: Peronia peronii (assembly GCA_039654565.1). Classification (NCBI taxonomy): domain Eukaryota; kingdom Metazoa; phylum Mollusca; class Gastropoda; order Systellommatophora; family Onchidiidae; genus Peronia; species Peronia peronii. The sequence continues at coordinate 4,023,732 of JBCEWB010000012.1, read as the reverse complement.
TTGACTGGCTTTTTCCAGGTACAATTGAACTTACATTGTATACTTTTAGTGTAATGTCCCCATTTTTCCGCCCAATATTTTACTTATTGAAAGTATTATAATGCAGTGATTAATAGCAGTAAAGAAGTTCTTGTCGCCCCAACAGAATTTCAAGAAACTTGAAGTGGTCTAACCATGCGATAGAAACTTCGTAATCATATGATTTCGGAAGTTGTTTGTCGAAGAGAAGGAGTCCTACAAGGTACTAATTACCTAGATCTAGCACCAACGGAAATAAATTGTTATGTGCAAAATTTTACCGGTTGGGAATAAATTCTACTGAGAAACTATAGACATCTCAGTCGAAGAGCGTTTGATCAGTAGTGGAATAAATGATATTATGTGACTAGACATGACTGAGTGGATCTTGCTCTACAGACTACAGCCCTATCAAAATTATTAACTGTAGAGGCGTACTTTGTAAAGAAAAAAAAAAGAAAGAAAAGAAAATACTGCTGACATAGACTTAATAGTTCAGTTAAAGTCTTGATTAGTGTCATATTTGTGCCTATGTCATATGCCATAAGATTTTATGGTGTTGGATTATTTCTGTCCATATTTAGCTTACTTTAAATATTAAGATGTAATTCATTATAGGCCTATTATGTCAAATGGGGAAATATTAACAATTCCTCTGTTAAGGAGTGTCGGACAGTGAGGAAATATTGCTTTGGAATGTGCAAAAACTCAAAAGGAATGCAAAAATAATAAGTGTTAACAACAATATTTAAACTCAACAATGGCAGAGGAAAGAAGAGACTGCTATTGCTTACTCACTCAGCTAACAATAGCTCAGTGACGTGTGTTTTGACTGATTATTTCAGTTTGTTCTTCTAGTGTGAAGATTGTAACTAAAACTAGAGATCACCTAGACTTTTTCCCAGCCAGTCACTATTCCACAACAAAGCCATTTTGAGTGACCATTTATAAGGTGCACATGTTGCATAAAAGACCATGCATTTTGATGGATATTGTAGCTCTTATGAAAAGAAAAAAATATACTCAGTACTAGCACACAAGATGTTGTGGACAGCTGAAAAAACAAAAACAAATGGTAAAATTTCAGCTTACCATCTAAATATCTCAGCAAAGATTAATCCATGTCAGTTGACACTGTTATGTACAGCAACTTGGCAATACAGAATCCAAAGAATTTGGATAGATGCAGAGGCCGAAAGTGTTAAGTGAAAAAAAGAAACTCTATGGAAATCAACAAAGCTTTAGGAACCATTCATACCGCATAGATTTTGTGACTGCCACAGAAAGCAAGCACATATTGTAGGCTGCCCTTATTGGCCCAATTGGGCAAATAAGCACTGATCTTATTGGCCCAGTTAGGCAAATAAGCCCTAGCCTTATTGGCTAGGGTCTGAATAGGGAAGTGAAAGGGAGTAAGAATGTGATTTACATGATTGCAAGTTTTTATCAAGTCTGTTTCACTTTCAGAAGTTTTCAAGTGACACTTCAGTATAGTTTTGTGAGCCGAAAAAATATCTGGATGGATAAGACAAACTATTTTCAGTTTAAGGCAAACTTTTCAGAAATAAATTTCTAAACATACTATGTTGTAACATTTGACAGAAATTAGACAAAAAGGTTTCTAATCTAGACATTCCTATGGGGACTATAGTGTAAAATGTACAACAGTGACACCCCCACCCCCCTCCCTCCCCCTTCACCGTGTTCGCACCAAAAATATAGACCTATGTGTATATATAGATATCTACCAATAGCAACGTCTAGTTATCATACAACGTACAAGTGGTCCACGGCAAACAGAAATTGATTAGATCTAGATCTAATGCAGTCATTGTCCATGAATCTTGTACTTTGTAGCCCTCTGTAAATTTCAAGCTTCAAAATCTTAATTATAGATATTGATGCCAGTTTGCCAGACAAATTAATAAATGTGCAGTTGAAATTAAGTCTTTGCTCTACCACAAAGCTCTGAAAGAGCAAGCCAACAGAGATTTAGAAATAGATGCATATATAACAGAAGTTTGCAACTCCTCTTACATCCATGTTTGACATGATTAAGATCTGGATATATTGAAATGGCCTAAATAAAGGGAAAACATGAGATCGAATTTCTGGGACAGTCCTGTCTTAATCTGAGAGCAGATTTCTCATGTGGAGATTTCATTCAACTCTATGACAGAACTTTGGGGATTATGGCAGTTTTATCTAGGAACAGTCACTCGTTATGTTACGTCTTTCAGCCTCCTCCGGGGTGGTTATCTTGGCGAGGAGTGGTCACAAGCCTGATAAGTGGAACTCTAATATTACAAAATTGGATGTTGCGAAATTACAGTAATAAAGGAAAGAATATGCAGTCCTGTTTTATTTCTTTTTTCTTTCTTGTAATAAAATCTCAGAATTTGCAAAATGCCAGTTCTCCCGATCTCACTTTTAAAGAAATAATTTTCCCAGAAGTGACGAGTAAAACCACATGGCGGCATTCTGAAGATGGTTAAACTGAGCTTTTTGTTTGTTCGTCGACTCCTAACAATGCCCGCAGGCTCTGATTACACACTAATGGTTAAAGGCGAGACAACGTTTGCATGATACTTATGCAAGAGGCTAGGCCCAGGTAAAACAACCTGGGATGGGGCTGGTGTTTCTTTGTCCACACAGGTGAAAGTAAAGCGGTTTGGGCAGGGTGTGCTGGGTGGGGGAGACAAGGAGTAATCTTTACCGTGTTAAAGAATGTTCTGCGATATTGTAGATGTAACACGCGCTGACAGTGATCTGGGAGTGGCCATCAATTAAACTATGTTTATTGCTTAACCTATGCATTGCAGCACTTTACTCTAGATTTCAGTGCAGAATACACCTGTCATTCAGTAGCCTATTAGTTTTAGTATTTCACTGTTGAAAAAAAATATTTTTCTGTGCAAAACGCATATGGAGGCTTTGTAAGGCGACACTTATCAGGGGAAATAATTAATAGTAATGATAAGTCAATGTATGGCTCTTCTCCATTGTTTTATGCTCTTGTTGGGTATTAAGAAATTTGGATATTATGAAATAAAAATTCTGGTCCCTTTGATTTCTTAATATCAGAGTTCCACTGTATATATGTACGTGGTAGGTTTGGCTAGGCCTGAGACCGACAGATAGACTGTTTTTCGAGCACGCTGGGGCGGCTGTGCGACTTCTGGTAATTGGGCCATTAAGGCCTAGGATACCTAAAACTTATTGGGTGAATAAGCACTTCATATATATATTGTAACAATACCATGAAACACTGCTCTTGAAATGAAATTAATATTCCTTTAAAATAATGGATAATTCACTCGTGGGGTAAAAATAATTTTTAGAGCATAGATGCAACTAAACTGGGTTAGAAGTAGTGATTGTCATGGTGGATGGTGTGAAATTCTAGAACTGATGGGGGAAAATAGCATGGAAAATTCTCAGGGTGCGACCCATAGTTGATTGATAATTGCAGGAAAATTGGGCCATGTGCATCAGAAGTAATTCAGAAGTTTGGTTTCAGCTTTGTTTTCATTCAAGTTGAGATAGCAAATTTTGAAATGGTTTAGATTTAAGCATTGTTTGAATTTGATAGGAGTGAGATATATTGAAATTAAGTGTTAGTACTGTCTACATCTGATTCACTTTTATATTACAACAGTATATTCAAGAAGAAATTTCTAAGCATATGTAAGATAAAGAGGCTGCTATCATGTTTGGAATCTTATTTTTCAGCAGGCAGCTGCCCTGGAACCTATGCAGGTGGATGTGGTTGAAGAAAATCAAAATGTGGAAGAGGAGCAACACTATGTCGTGGAAAATGCTTCCATCGTAAGTTAATCATTTGTTATCATAAGTGAAGCATTTTTTTATATTGCATGATTGCACAACATAAAATATAGGGTTTAAATCTTTGACTGTTAAGAGTAATTCGATGATCAGGTCATTCTGGAATGTTTAGTTTAAATTGCAATGCATGTTTCCCACTTGAGGTGGGATTTTTTCTTTTACTCCTGTTGGAAATCAAATGACTTTAGATGCAAACTCTCTGAACATACCATATATAAATGTCACATCAGATCATGTATTGCTGCATTCATTACTATGGTATGATGCACTGTTTAGAAGTCGTGCTTTCTGCATGTCTTGTTATTATACAGTGAACTGAGAATTATAATCATTCATGAACAGCTGACTGAAACTGAAAATTGTGTTTGATTCAAAAAAAAAAAAAAATCTAAATAAGTGCAATGTCAAATAGACTGTGTCATTATGTAGAGTTATGAATTATATGAATATGTCCTGTATGAGTTAAGAAATTTCAGCTTTTAATTAAATTTGACCAGAATTAAGGACATAAAAAAATCATCAGAGTGGGAGAGAAAATCAGGTCTGATCAGAAAGGAGTTGTAATGTATTGTCATTGATAATTAGTACCAGGAAATGTGTGCACATGCATTGTGCAAAGGCAGGTGATTTCAGATTACATCCTTTATGTGGGCATCATCAGCAGTGAAAATAACAGATCTCTCATTACTAATGTTTGTAGAAATTTAAAGCCATTATCATAGCTATTTATTTATTTCAATGTTTCACAAGTATTCAGTCAGCACATTCAATTGGAAGAGCTTGCAACCGGGCTGTATTAAAATTGCTCTCTTATTAAGTAGGTGTATAAGTAGGTGAAGGAGTCATTGTAAGCATTATTCATTCCTTCTCAGGCTAACTTAAATTTGGATGGGTTCTGCTCTTTGGCAGTTTACTCTGCGCTGGAAAATATAAATATATGTATTTTTTTACCGTAGCCCTGCCCTTTTTATGTTCTTTGTGAATGTTTTCAGAAGGTTTTAATTGATTTGCTTGTGTCTTGCAGGATCTTGACCATTATGCATCTCAGTATAGCGGGCTGGCAAGGCTCAACCGGCTCTTGTTTATTGCTGAGCACTGCAACTCCCTGAAGGTGGAAGCCTTGAGAATGGCTCTGAATTACACAGTAAAAGCAACCTACAACACCACTCTGTACCAGATGATTCATCACAAATTGGTCATGGCAACATCAGGGTATGAGTTAATATTTGGACATGCCTCTGTATCAGTCATGTAGCCAGTCAGGCTTGACTATATAAGATGTCTGGGTTTGTCTTTTAACCCCTTCAGTGCCCTACCCCGAGTCTCGCTTGGACCATTATGTGATACCGCTGTGCCATGCCGTGAGTCTCGCTCAGGCTGTCTTATTTTACGGTCAAAGGGAAACAACTGAGAAATGAACGTTAATGTTTTGTAGATATTCTCGAATAGTTTCCCTTTAATTATCATTGCTTTTGACTAGCAGGAAAATGTTGTGATCCAAGGATGAACCCCCGGCACTGAAGGGGTTAAAGTCTCTCTTCATCTTTTAATATGGTTGCCAGTTTAACTGGTAAAAAAAAAACAAAAAGAAAAAAGCTTCTATATGGCCAAAGTGAGAAAATTGCGGTGGTAGGTAGCATGATCATGTGAGTTTTTCAAGTCACATAGGTTTTAGTCAGTGCATTTAGCATACCCATTTATTTACAGTTGTCAAGTCTATCTTGGTGCACAATTTATATCCTCAATTTAAATTAACTTTTTGACATTTTGCTTGTCAGTGGTTTAAAAAAAAAAAAGAAGTTTGAGACTTAGGAATATTCATATGTGATGCATCATGACGGTTTGGTCCACAAGGTACATTTTGGGCAAATTGAGTTATTGATACAGTGTGAAAGAACAATTTCTCAGCTATCTTTTGACACCAGTTTCATTGTTCAATGACGTCATTTGACGGAGTTATGAGCATCTAAAGCCTTTTCATGCAGTTGTCGAAAGAAATCAAAATTCTGAGAAATTCTCTTTCAAAGTTTTGCATTATATCTCCTTAGCAACGGACCCTACATTTTTAAAAGTGATTTTTACCTAGTTTTCAAGTTCAATTCCATGTTTTGATATGTTTACATGATACAGTGATGCCTGAAGAATAGGTTGATGCAAAAAATCCAAATTCAACCCTTTGGCATCCCCCCCCCCCCCCGAACTTTCTGCCCCATTTGCTCTATGATTCCACATTATAAGCTTAGGATCATTGTTTTTTTATACATTTCCATGACTGGCTCACAACTTTTTTCTTATAAAAGAGCTCTATCACTATGAAAAAAAAGAGCGGTGCACCAGTTGGTATTCTCTCCCCCCCCCCCCCCCTTTTTTTTTTCCTCACTTCAGGATCTTGTCAGACAGATAATTTAGTTCTCTGACTTGAAACTGTAGAGGATCTTGATAATGAGAGCTAAGATCTTTCAGTATATTGATTTGACTATATTTAGACTGGTGCTGTTATTCTTTTTTTTCATAGTGTATGAATGCTTTTCAAATATGAATTAATTGATACTATGTGAAATTTATGAAAAGTTTCGTTGTTGTATTCGGCAGGGCCAATAGAACTGGACCTAACAACAGTTCCAACAATCTACCAGATGTAGCTCCTGTCAATTCTATAGATTCACAGTGGGTAGAAGTTACTTCAAAGAAGGCTGCACTGAAATTGGAGAAGTTGGACACAGACTTGAAAAACTACAAAAGCAACAGCATAAAGGAAAGCATCAGGTAATGTTGGCTGTTCAATCATAGAAAATCAGTTGAATCAAATAATAAATGTGGGAAGTTTTTAATCTGATTTTACAATTTCTTTCAATCATGAACTTTCATGGGTTGTTTTCTATGGAGAACTAAAACTTTTCATATGATACTGTAGTGTATTACTGAGACTCATAGAGTGAACAGTTAGTGTGTATCTCTCCTGGATCTTAGTGGGTGATTCTGATAAAAGTAAACTTATGGTCTGAAAGCAGGCAGTGAAATATAGCTTTTATATTATTTGTGGTTATTACATGACAAGATCTCAAGAGACTGAATTATGTTACAGTGGGCGTGGGTCATAGGTCCCAAAGACTGATTTATCCCATGGTAGGATTGTCTCAGTTGTCTCACATAGTTAAGAAATAATGTTTTTGATGTTGGTTTTGATTTGCTCAACTTGTGTCCTTTCATCTCCAGGCGAGGTCATGATGACCTAGGTGACCATTACTTGGACTGTGGCGACCTTAGCAATGCTCTCAAATGTTACTCCCGTGCTCGGGACTACTGCACCAGCCCCAAGCATGTCGTCAATATGTGCCTCAATGTCATTAAAGTGAGAATTGCTGCTGTTTTTCATTTGCGAGATATTTTTTTGTTGAGCTGTAATGTTTTTGCCAGGCATTTTGTAAGAAGAATAGTTTTGTATTAAATAACCATAATTGTTAAAATTGGAGCCTTGTACCTCCTCCACAAATAATGATTACATTACATACATTGTTATTATGCTTTAACGTGTAGGAATCTGTATATATTTATATGATATAATGGCATGCTGTGTATAAGTGATTCAAATTTTATATGACTATGAAAGCTGAAACATTTAATTTCATTATGTTTGTAGTACCATGTCCAGGTAAATGATGAAAAAGGAGAATGGCTCTCACTGTACTTTTTTTTTTATAATAAAAAAATATATACAGCATTGCAAAGAAAACGAAGTGAGATTTCTCCCTTAAAAAATCAGAAAATGTCGTATATTTAAGATTAAAAATATTTTGTTTATTTGTTTATACATATGTATGTTTGTTTGCCTGTTTATATTTGTGTTCCTGCAATAAAATATTTCTTCTGTCCTATTTCCAAGGTGAGTGTTTACCTCCAGAACTGGTCCCATGTACAGAGCTATGTCAACAAAGCAGAAGCCACTCCAGATACATCTGATGTAAGTCTGAACTAAGATTGTTTTTGACCAGCGTTGTTACTTCCCTTTGCCAGACACAAGAGATGTTGAACAAGCAGGGTAAAGAGGGAGGAAAAGTCAGTTTTGTTCTCATTGGGTGAAAGATGAATCAGGAAAAGTTCATGGTGTAAGAAAACTGTTATCCTATCGTAATCATTTAGCTTTTTTTTTTTTTTTGTGATCAGTCTTTCAAATGGCAAGAAGAAAAGTGTTTTTTTTCTACTTCACATTGCTTATTCAATGCCACTTGTGTCTGGCAAGGGAAAGTAATAGGGCCAGTGAAAAACAATCTACATTCAATCTCCAAGTTACTGCAGTCTGTCACTATATAAACATGTATTTGCTCACATGTGAGTACACAAGGCATTATACTGAGAAACCTGGTACAATTTTTCAGATGGGCAGTTATAATGTGAATATTACACTGTTGTTAGTCTAATAGTAAATTTTCTCATGTCAAGTTGGTTGAAGTCAGAGGGCAACGTTTAGCCATAGTAGCTAAGCCGTTTAATAATTGTATTTGACATATTTTGCAATGTCCTCTTCTTATTAAATGTGTTCAGAATGATTTACGGAGATATGAAATAGAAAACCTGCAATATTTATTGCATACATTCGTTCATGCTCACAATTTCTTTTTGTGTGCATTTTCTGTTTCTGAGGTTAAATTTTGATAAGCTGAAAAAAAAAAAAAAAAAAATTGAAAAATTTGTTTAATTTCTTTTTTTTTTGTAATTTCCTGAAATTGCTTATGGTTGTTATTTTTTAAGATAAATTTTACAATAACGCAAGTGAAGAGATGCAGGGAACACAGAAGCCCTTTTCAATATATGTGGTAATTTAGGAAGAAAAGAATTTTCAGATTGTATTCATCTAGTTGGCTTGTGCTCACTTTCTTAAACTGATGTGCATGCTGATGATGTATTTTTCATGAATTTGTCATACCATACAATCAGTTGTTCTTGTTTTTGCTGGTAAGAAGTGAACGACAGATGTGCCAAGCTAAGATGGGAAGTAAATGTTTGTTCTGAAAGAGAAAAAAGTTTGTAGGCCAAGTGACATTTAGTAAGGGGATGGACAACCATTACCGTGAAAGCTGGGGAGGAGTTTCAACAGATGTGTCATCAACTCGCAGATTGAAAAAAAAAAAGAAACAGAAAGGTTATCCATTAACAAAGAACCTAATACGCTATAGAAAAAATATGTACTTGTATAGCATAGCTCATGTAGTCTCAAGAAGTATCAAGTTTTGTTCATTGTAAGAATACTGTGATTGTAACTGATCCTACATGTTGTGATTATGATCTTTTTCAGAACAACAAGGAGTCAAACCAAAGCATCTCCAGTCGTCTTAAATGTGCAGCAGGTTTAGCAGATCTAGCAACTCGTAAATACAAATCTGCTGCTAAATATTTTCTACAAGTCAACTTTGATTATTGTGATTTTCCAGAGGTAAACTATGTTCTTAAAATTTGCTGAATTCCTTAACAGCAAAAATAAATGTTGCTTTCTATATAGCCTTTCTTATGCGCAGTGAGCTTTATGAGGAAAATTTAGTTTTCCTAGTGCAATCCCTTCCAGACTAATGTACTGGCAGCCATCAGATAAGTTGAGCATTTTAAAATGTCATGAGAAAAGTTACATCTATATTGTAAATAAGTTTCAGTGACAAGTTTCAGTTGAAAGGAACTGTTCAGTCACTTAAAAATATATATTTATGATAGACCTGTAGTATATATGAAATGTTTAAAATAAAATGGAAGTTGTAATGAAATTTTAAGATATAAAAGTGAAGTGGGGTTATTACAAAAGAAACAAAAGCAGCCAAATAAGACATTGCCATTGCAAATAACATTGTTCACAGAAGCCAAATTTTCTCAAATTTGTTTTTTTTTTTAAAAATCATCTTTCCACAGCTTCTGTCCCCCTCTAATGTAGCAACTTATGGTGCCCTTTGTGCCCTAGCAACATTTGACCGCAAAGAGCTCCAGGTTAATGTGATATCTAGCAGGTTAGTCATCAACATTCTGTTAAGTAGATTGGCTATTCAGCAATTACACTGCAGTTGGATGGAGACAACTGCATTTGTTAACTCATTGACTGCCATTCCAATACTGGCTCAGGAAGCCCAGACATCTGAGAAACACAGAACCCGGTGCCCTTGTCGGATTTTGATTTCTTCATTATTTTACATTACTTACTGATGCATGATGGGCCGAGACTGTTATGCTAGACACACTGTGTAAGACCTGTTTAATTTGAAAGTCGCAGCCATCTGTCGACTACTGTAGTTTATATAATTTTTAACGAGAGAAGTTACATGAGGTAAATTTAGCCACCCAGACACAGTAGTAATGTTCACAGTGGCTAATAGGTTGAATAGACACATCTTTGAAGAATTGTCTGTTTCTAGGTTTCTTAATATTCATCAGATGATAACGAAATGACTTAGATCCCAGTTATATAGTTAGAAAGAATAGAAAATGTGCCTTTGAGGCTGTGTCCAGTAGTGTGATTCTGAGTTTTGTTAACCTGTGCTTCCTAATCTTTAATTACCACATCAAAGCAATGCAGTAAGCATGATGCTAGATCTAAGAGCTGCTGTAGATCTACATAGCATGGATGATGCCCCAGAAAGAAAGAAAGGGCATTATTTTGTTGGTCTCATGCATATTTTTATTTATGTTTCAAACAGTTACATGAATAAAATTGCTGCACATATTAAAAATCTGCTTTTGTGACATCAAACAAAGCACTGAAATTTCAGGTGTCAGCTTTCACTGGTAAGCTGCAATAATTTTTTTCGTTTAAAGACCCCTAAAATGCCAGCAGGGAGGGTTAAACTGGGTTTTCAACCCCTGGCTGTCACTTAATTAATTCCAATGCTTGGTTATTGAGGGGAAATGACTTGAAACTGACAAAAATAGATAGACGTAATCCATCTCCATCAGTATGTCATGTTGATTGAAACATGCCCTGCAAAGTAAAACAGAAATGTTTTCTTCATGTAGAACAATTTAAATACATGTCTGGCAGTGATTATTCTCATAAGATAGTAATCTTTCAATCTATGAAAAACCTTCCTGGCTTTGAAATAGTTGTGACAAAATCCATAGTTTGCTTTGTGCACACTGCATACATGGTTCTTCTCTTTTTGATATCTTCTCTTTTTGTAGTTCCTTCAAGCAGTTTTTGGAATTAGAGCCTCAGCTTCGAGACATTATGAGCAAGTTTTATGAGTCCAAGTATGCATCTTGCTTAACACTTCTTGCAGAGATCAAGGTAAGTTAATGCTTTCTACTGGTCTGGTATGATTCCCCTATCTCTCAAAAGACTTTGAAACCTCAATGCATCTCCATTTGAGAAAAAAACAAAAACAACAACAAAACAGCATGCACCACAAACTTTAAGGAAGGAAACAACACAGATGCTGATTTTATCTTAATTTGTCTGTGGATTTTGCACTTTGATATATTGCAAAAATGAGGTTAGACAAATCAGTCATTATGCACTGTCACAGTGACTAGTGCAAGAATATGATGGTCTGTCTTATATCAGAATTTGCAAGCGTTTTGTTCATACAGAAATTCTTGTAATTTTTTTTCCCAACTTGTAATTAAAAAAAAAAACGAAACAAATAAAGTACTGCTGATGTATTTTTTATTATTGGTGTTGAACTGGTGTGCGTTTCAATTTTCCCAATATCACAAAATATACCTTATCTCAAAAACTATTTGTAGCAACTGACTAATGTTCGGGATATTGGTACCAGCATATGATTCGGTTTTCATAGTGACCAGTATTTGGTGTGTTGAAACAATATATCTATGTGGATGTTGGAAATGGGCTTATTTCACTGTTCTCTTTTCCCTAGGACAATTTGTTGCTGGACATGTATGTGGCTCCACATGTCAACACACTTTATACACAGATCAGGAACAGAGCTTTGTGTCAGGTAACAATCTTTCATCATACCCAAGACAGTCAACACGAGAGGCTCAAGGCAATCTATGTAATGTGCAGAGCTATGGAAGAAAAACTTTTTTCACAAATTTAAATTTGTGGGAGAAAAGAATAAAATTTACTGACATTTACCTTTAATTCCTAATATTGTGTATTGATAAGAATCTAATAAGCAGTCATAGATACCCTTTACCTGTGCACAGGTTTATCATAGTTGAAAGAATTTCAGTCCAGGATCTGAATATATATATAATGACTTATTGTTTTCTCAGTTATTTCCATATTGTCTGTTCAAGCATGTTCATGCTTTGTGTTTTTTTGGTTTTTTTTTCTTCATTTTCAGTACTTCAGTCCATATTTGTCTGCGGATATGCGGAAGATGGCGGAGGCTTTCAACACCACAGTGGGTGCTCTAGAAGACGAGTTGATGCAGCTGATTCTAGATGGCCAGATCAAAGCTCGCATAGATTCCCACAACAAGGTAGTGTGCATGTTCATTGCAGTACATATGTCATCTTGCCTGTGGACCATTCTTTGTTTAAGAGATGGCTTTCAAAGTCATGACTAAAGTTTTCAACATACTTAATTGTGGGTCAGGGGTGAGCAAGATGGCAAGTAATGCTACAAAGTTGAAAGCCCTGTAGAAATTTGAAGAGGATTGTGCAAATGGTAGATATTGTCCGAACTTTCTCTGCATCAAGCAAAAATGTACTGTTAGTGGCATAAAACTAGAAACTACCCTGGTTGTGAGTCTGGAAATGTTAGAAATAAAAATGTATAATGTTCATATAGAATGATAATTGATGTTGATGTTCTTTTAGTATGTTGTGTGAGTCATCATCATTCTGATTAGGAAATAGGGAGATAATTATTATTCATTAATGTGTTGCCTCCAGTACATTTGTGAATTTCCCATCTTTTTTCTAATCCTTCCGCCTTTCATGTAATGCCTTCTGTGTTGTTGTGAAGGCAGCCAGGCCTGTGTTTTTGTTCATACATTGGTTTGAGTCATTACCTGAACCTGTCTGCAGCTCATGCAGCCCACATTGTGTCGCATTATATCATGTAGAAACAGCTCAGCAAATGGAGCGGTAAATTTTTCAGTATTACAAGATATAGAATGTTAACGGCATATGAGTTTTTGACCATCTATTAATTGACATGGATTTTGATTATTTTACTAGCTTTTGTTTGCGACTAATCAGTAATAGATTCTAAACTGTAGAATCTTATTTGCTTTTTTTTTTTTATCACTGTTTTTTTTTTCCCCCAGATCTTATATGCCAAGGATGCAGATCAGAGAAGCATGACTTTTGAAAAAGCTAAATTGATGGGAAAAGAGTATCAGCGACGAACAAAGGTACTTGTCATTTTTGCCTTTCTGGTCTAGTACAAATTAGCATAATGTTAAAAAAAAAATATCACATGAGCACTTGTGCATTATATTGTAGGGAATCTGTCAGCTTTACTTGATGGCACCCACATTGTGTAGATGGCCCCACAGGTATGTTTGTTTGCCGGTTTCATTTTCAAGACATTTTGGAATATTTGCACAAGCTAAGTAGGCTCTATGTGTCTTAGTGTTAACTTCCATTGTGCTGTAAAGTTGATGATATATCAGTCTGTAGATTTCATTGATTGGGCTCCCTCTGTCACTAATGACCAATTATTTGGCATTTCAGGCCCTTATACTGAGATCAGCAGTCATCAAGTGCCAGATACATGTCAAGGTAGGTTTTCTTCTATGATCTGATTTAGTCTTGTTATTTTTTGGGATTGGGCTTCAGTGAGATTTTTGAATAAGTAATTTCTCAGTTTTCATCGTTCATTATCCTCTAGCTTTAATAAACTTCTGCAGAGAGAAAACTTATATGTTATGTGAACTTCAGAACTGAAAAAAAAAACTTTGAAAGTGAATTCCAGAATCATTTTCCTATTCATTTTTGGAGGTACATCTTCTATTATTGATAAGAGCAGAACATCGTAAATGCAGCCGATTAACAAGATGGATTGAGTAACTCTGCTTTTCATATTTTTCTTAGTGTTTTGCAACATAAAGGATAGATTTGTTCTGTGTGCCTTTCCTGATAAAAAAAAAAACTTCCTTCTTAGCTTACTTGAGTGTTTGTGATATGTTTGCAGAGTCCGCCAAGAGAAGGTTTGCAAGGAGGGGAGATGTCCATAGCCCCAGCCAGTGCCAGTTCCATTGTGAGGAACTGACTATAGGAAGGAGACCTAGGCACTCTGTATAGCTTTGATGTGTACCAGCTCGGCAGGCCGCTAACATTTGGGCTTATTTCACCTGGCTAGAGCACAGGCTTAAACACATATTCATTTCAGGAGTTCAAAGATTTCCTGTCTTTCTGTGCTGCTTGCTAAGTATGCTCACTACACACATGGTGTTCCAAGCTACCTTGACCTTCACAGGAGATGACTGTGTCACGTGCTGGGACCATCTGTAACAGCCCTGGTGTGACCGAGTTTTGACTTGGGCCAGAATGTTAGTAGTCTGATCATGTGTGTCTGTCAGTTTGTTAGAGTATTGCGATATCTGTGGAATGTCAAGGTGCACATGAATTCTGGTGTTATGTTATAGCCTTTACACATGTCTGAGATTATCGTAGATCATTTTCTTCCAGACGTAGAGTGATTATCTTCAAGTCAATGACAGTGATCAGGGTTAAATCTTGTATTTAATGATGCATTCACCAGAGCTTTTAGGCTGTCAAGAGGTGGAGCAGCAGAAGATGTTTTGATGTTTGTAATGATGCCAGAAGAGCATTTGCTTCCAGTCTGGGAAACTTGACCTCGTGTTCATGGAATTTTTTATTTTTGGTAAGACAAGAGAGCACAGGCTGTGGCTAGCTGCCATAAATTGGAAGACAAAAATTGATATTTTTAGTTGGAAAAAGAGCATTATTCCATAGGCAAGTCATCCATATCTTTGGCATAGAGTAGATAAATATTATATTATGTAATCTGGCCCACGTTGAATTTCATGATAGTAATGACAGACTTATTTAGCTGTAGTAGTGAGCAGTGTGTAAATGACATCCTGCCTTTGTAAATGTGGTGGATCTTGACCTACGATCTCTTCCACATCCTTTCCAAACCCTTGCATGACGGAAATCTGAAAATGTATATTGCAGGAATGGCTGCCTGACTGAAAGCTTATCTTCTAAAAGACACCTTTCAATTCTTGGATGTATGAGCGGAAAAGTGTGAATGGTTTTGCCATCTGCATTAGAGTCTCAGAGATTTGTTTCATGCATTGTTGTTTGTGTAGATGTCATCAAGTGAAACAGTGGGTTGAATTCCTTTTGTGCAAACTTGATCATTACTTGAGCTAGTGTTTGTGAAGATGTGTCTGGTAAGTGGACTGGCATGAATGAGTGCATGTATTTAAAATATGATTTTCAGCGATATATACATGAATGATCTATGGATATTCAGGACAGTTGTGCTGTTTGACCCTTTCTTTACACTATATTTTCAGTTTCAGTTAATTTTTTTCAGATGTTCAAGGTGTGTTACTGTTTTTTTAAACTCTTGTTTGTTTCGTGAAAAGCCCTGAATTCAGTCATTTCTTGATGAAAGTTGTCATTTTCTGTACCCAGTCATTCCTACTTTATTTTGCATGACTTACATCTGATCTGAGATGCTGAGGAAGGCACAGAGAGAGTTTGTTTATTGTAAGAGTGAATAAATTCTCAGGTGCAAAATTATAATTCAGACATATGATCTTCAGGATGAAGCTACTGTTGACATTTCCTCTCACATGTATGGGAGATCGAGCGGACAAATTCAGCATTTTGTTGGTGTGGGTTGTTGTTTTTTTTACCACAGTATCTTGTTTGTGTGAAGAACCTGCTCTCTTGTTTCCATTTCCACCTAATACTCAACAAGGGAACTGAACAGAGAAAGACACTGCGAAAATTGAAAACAGATGACATGCAGCAAACATTGTCAACTTGATCAGATTTTCCATTGTGTGGTGTTTCAATGGAATACATTTTGTGTGGTTTAGTCACTCTCAACACTATTAGCCCAGTCAGCATTTCCTAATTCTTTGACCAGAAATTTTCCAAAACTGTATGCTGGACTCGGGCAGTATGTGATGAAGTTCTGAACGCAAAACGGTCAGTGAAGTAGAGGTCATTGGTTGTAGAGCCCAGGGATAGAGTTACTAACTGGAACAATCGTCACATGACCCGAGTTAATGAAAGGATTCATTGTTTTACCCCAAATATGTCAGTAGAAATTGCCAGGCATAAAAGAGACTTTTGAAATATATTCATACATGCTCCAGAGATGACAGTTCTGTAGTAAAGGCAGTAGAACAGCTGGATCCTTTCTAAACTATATTTTTCTGACTTATTTGCAGAGAACTTTTGATGTAAAGCATAAAAAGCAAATCATTGTCTTGATCGGCCTGTGAGCACTTCCCCGAAGGTTAAAAATTAAGAAAAGAGTCTTGATTTTATCTTTTCTTTGCTGGTGACATTCTGATTATTGGAAATATTATACTACGCATGGTTGGCCAGTCTCCCATTACAGCAGAGTGGATAAATGATGTATCATGTGTGGCTTAGCTCTGATCTTTCTCCATCACTGTCTAACAGCAAACCTCTCAGCGGATTCTATAATTCTCACCATGTATCAGCTAAATCAGCATTGCTGCACAGAGCACAGATAGTCTGAAGTATGTGACTGTAGCCGACAGAATGGTCCTTCTTTTTAACTTTTTTTTTTACTCAGAACAGTAGACTGTTGCATTTTTATATCTTAGCATTACCCAATGATATCTATGATAGAAATAAGAGTGGAGAGTTTATTCACTTTATATCTCAACATTGTCACAGAGTTGTATGAAAATCAAGAATTCAGTTCGGTGAAAGTAAGATCTTCATATGACTTTGTATGAGTCACAGCATATTTCATAGATTATGGTATCATCTGTTCAGCATGAATATTGAAGGACACAGCAGCAGCCTAGCTCATTGTCTGAGTTCTGCAGTCCTGGAACTTGATAAATGTGTTATGTGTAGTGGTACCATTTGATGATGTCACTGTGGCTGCAGGTATGAATACAAAAGGAAATTGACATAGGCATAGCCTCACCCAGATGTCAGCATCAACATGTGGCTCTTGCTGTTAAGTATATTTACGTGAGAAACCATCTCATACCCAGAACATTGGCAGGCATCTTGTGTGACAGTCTTTGTTTCCATGGTGACTTGATGGTGTGATGGTTTCACTACCCCATTCACTGCTCCCATCGCCAATGCACAACTCACTATGTCAGTGTCGCTGGTGTCATCAGCCGCACGCATGGAGTGTGAGAAGAAATGAAATCATGGCTGTAGTGGAGAATGTAACTTGTAACCAAGAGCCTTTCTAATCTATTATCAAATGTAGTGTGTGCAATGTGCCGCTCATATCCAGACACATAATACGCAGTACATCTCCCCCCAGTCGCAAAGCTACTATTAATCTCATGACAATTAAAATTCATCAACAAGCAGATCATTTACTTATGTAATTAAGGGGGCATTTTAATTGGATATACTGGTGCCAGCTATATGGTATCCCAGGTTATGTTCTGATCAATTTAAAAGGTGAAAAATGAATGCTGATTCTGTTTGCTCTATGTTTTAAGTGGGGAGTGAAATTTCAAATGATCAGATCTTGTCAAAAACACGAAGTAAATGTAAGATGTTTGTATAGCTGCCAAATGTTCTATACCATAGCTTTACTGCTTAGGTGTGGCATTGTCCTGGACAGTTTGCTCTTCATGAGCCAGTTCAGGTGTCACAGCCATTGTCATATATATATACTGCACACAAAAAAATAGCATTTTGATGAGTATTACAAATAATCATGTCAGATTTACCAAACTCATGATTTACAATAATATGAAATTATGTAATTTCCGGTATCAAAACAAAAGGATCCATAGATTGCAAAAAGGCATCTCCTAGGTTACTCTTGGAGACTTGGCAGCTGTTTTTCTGTGAGTTGAAACTGTATTGAACGATTCACCGGCCCAACCCCCATACAGGCCAACAGTGGAAATTTTAATTTTAGTTTGGAGATATGGCTGGTTGAAAAATAAGGTGAATTGAAATGTTTATTAGAACTTGCTTATTTCTGTATCGTGTTTCATACCAGGATTGTTTGCACACAGTAAAGATTTGGCTACCAAACAAGCATGAAGACATGACCAAAAATGAACATTCAAATTTTGATGTATTCGTCCCTGTGTGACATGACCGACGGAATTGAGTAGTTGCTTCTAACAGACAGGAGTCAATGCCTTTTGTTGTTTGCCTCCGAGGTGATTTGAAGTCAGGTTTTCGTAAATGGATTGTGATTTGATATGAAGCATTTTAGATTTTTGTAAATTGCATTGCCTTGCCAGGAATGATCTTGATCTTGACAGAGCCACAGTCTGAGTACATGTCCACACATGTCCAGATATCAAATTCATTTTGGAGAAAAGGAGACTTCTAACCGTCATCAGTTTCCTTTCTTGATTTCGATTTAAAAAAAAAAAAAAAAAAAATATCTTTAACAGTTAGGATAGCTTAATTTTTTTTTCTTACTGTGAGATATTACATGTATGGATGTACGTGACATACGACCCAAATGATTGATTTTTTCTATGATGTATGGGAAAACACTATGACCTGCTGCATGGTGCTATGTTCCATCAACACAGAAGTTTGCCATGATTTGTACTGGCATTTTTTTCTATTCTTAAAGTCAAACAGCACTGGCTTATCGGTTGGTAAAAAAATCTGGTGTAATGGTACACTTGACTTCAAATAAAGTTGTAGTCAAGTAATTTTCCCAGGCATTTTGGAGCAATGCAGTCAGTTATAATTATAGGCTACATTTTTACATCATATCTTATTTACTGCAAGGATATGGCAAGGGAAAATGAGTAGGGGGGAGAGGGCGGGGTGCCCATGCTGAATAATATAATGGATGAAATTTTGCCTATTTTTTCACGCAGATGGATGTACATCCCTGTTACTATATACAGGTAATGCAACTCACTGTCACTTCACATCACTCTGTGTCAAAAAGGCCTAGACATCTATTCTGCAATACCTATATGCTCCCAGCAGTTTTATTATGGCCTTCTTAGATCAGTTCATTTACCATGTATACCACAGCTCAGCATAGTAGAAAAACTTTCCGTTCACTTGTGTCTGGATTATTCCAATTATAGCCCAGGGCCTCAGTGTATTTGTATGACTTATTAGCATTTCTTTCATTAACTTCCATTATTTGATTGTCTTTCTATCCCCCCTAGCCTTTTGTTTATGGGTGTTTATCTAAGTGTGGTTTTGTTTGTCAGTTACTGGGCTTGCATGGATCGATGGTTCACAAGAAAATAATGATGCTCCTTTGTTGTTAATTCTCCTTTTTTTGTATTTCTGTTTTTGTTTGTTTGTTGGTTTTTTTTGTTTTGTTTTTTTCAAGTGTGTACATAAATTTATTGACAAATTAAACATTAAAAAGATGATAACCTTTCCAGAAATAGTGATGTTTGTGTTAGCTTTTGTTGTGAAGATGTTAATGTTTCATATGTCAAGGTATGAAATGATATAAGTATCTGCACAAAAAAAAAATTAAATGCTTCATGGCATTGATATATCTTCTGATCTTTCTCCTCTCTCTCTCTCTCTCTCTCTTTCTCTTTGTTTTTCTCTCTCTGTCTCTCTTTTTCTTTCTGTTTTTTTCTCTCTCTCTGGGTTGAATTCTAAATCTCGTTTCCATCTTCGGCATCATCACTTTTAATTACTAGATGTATTATGATTATTATTGTGAACGCTTAAATTGTAGAAAAAATATTTTAACAGACCATGGGACGGCCAAACAAGTCTTGATCGCCCACAAAGAATTTTGGCTTTCTAATTTCTCAGAGATTGAAATTTTAATTGTTTTTTTCCACCTTCTACAGGCTCAGTCAATAGTCTCTGAGCATTATGGAATGAAATGTTGCTGATACATACACTAATGCATGTGACAATGTCAGTTGTAACAATAATAATAGAAACAACATTTCCATTGACATCGGCTTCACTCTCAAACAGCTTAAATTATTGTTGTTTTTTGTTTGTTTTTTTTTGTTTTTAATTTATATATTATTTTTAAAAAAATATTTTTTTTTATTTGATTTTGTTTTCTTTGTTTATTGTTTCTTTCTGGCTCTTTCACCTCTCTCTTTTATGTGTCCAGTTATATTGTTTACTTCTAATCTGTTTCTATAAAGAACTCGAGTTTCCGATATTTCACCTAGTCTTTTACCTAGTCTGATTCCTAGTCTTTCTGCTACACATTACATATACATCACTTGAACCAGATGATCAGAATAGCTTCTGTTTTTGTGGAGCAAATGAGCTGAATTTATATTTACTGAGCTCCTGTAATGGCAGTTGTTACATCAGTCTCTAGCCAGCATGCAGAAATAACCACCCCAGAGCAGGTTGAAAGGGGTAGAGAAACCACAAAACCAGCCAGCATTTTGTGCATAACCTACACTAGGTTATGTCCTCTAAAGTCCATCTACGGATCAATATTGCACTTTATCCTCTGTGACAATTTCGTACATCAAGTACTAAGTGATTGATCAATATACCTACTTGATATAGTACATGTAATAGTATAATTACTGAGCTAGTGGACATTGGTGTTGATTGGAGCGGAAGGGGCATGGGAGGGTGGATGTCTGATAATTTCGGACGGACGTAACTTTTCACTCGTCAATTTCACAGCTGTAGACACGCACACTAGACATTGGCGTGTAAAATATATTTCAGTAGGTATGACAGGTCAGAGAAGGGATGGTTAACTTTGAAACATGTTCGTTTGCATTCTCCTAGTCCTTGCATGCCAAGTTAAAGACAACAACGAATATAAAAAGACAGTGAGAGAAAAAAATAACGTTATTCCTTCAAGGATACGTGATCGGTAAGACACACAAAAGGGTTATTTTGTATGGATAACTATACCATCCAAGAATGTTTCTTATAATGTTAATTTCTGTTTTGACAACCAACTTTTCCCTGTCCAATCCCATGTCCCTCCGTCTTGTTTCTTCCTTCAGTTTCCTCTTACCTTCGATATACTTTAAAATGAAAGTAACTGCAAAGAGGACATGATAGACGAGCTCGGGAAATGAAGACAAAGAGGAGGAAAACTCCGACTTCAGCTTTTATAGTTATCGGTGTCGACAAGAAAGAAGAATCTGTCCAAGCTTTTGCTGCAAAATACGACATTCCTCACAACATCCTCGTCTTTGTTTATCAGTTGTCCTCAGCTCTTACGTCGACTTTCTCATAGATTGACGTCATCATTTTAATGGTCTTTAAGATGTTGATATAATAAATAATAACAGAACCGTACATATACATGTAATAACAACAGATATAAATTCAACAACGACTTGCGTGCAAACAGACAAATTTTAATGTATGCCCTTGGACTAGCCTTTCCAAAGCTGAAACTTTCAGGCAGACATGAATCACTCGATGCCTCCCATCACTTTCTTACAGCAATCAGCCACACAGTGCTCAGCCCTGGAGTGTGGGGATCAGTGGCGGGATTTCACGAACATTATCCAAAACCTCTACAGTCAACAAGCTATTGAACCGCACAATTACCTTACACCCGTTCTCAACAATGAGAGAGAGTTGCCACCCAAAGGGAACATTCGTAACTGGGTTATCTATACAGGATACCTGCTGGAACGATCGATCTACCATTGTGTTTTAATGGCTAGTTCTGAACGTTCATTTTCAAGCTTCCACAAGGTTGTAAAGTTAATGCGCTTTTTGTTACCCTCTTCTGCAAACAGAAAAAATAGTAAGGCGCTTTAGATAAAAATACAATGCGCACTGTACGTATGGCGCTGAGTGGATGACCTATCTATCTATCAGTGGCATTTGCTTTGGCCCTTTTCAAATGACGAACAGAGTGATTGTTTTGGTCATTTTAGACACGTTTGTGTGCAGTTTGTGTGCAGTTTGTGTGCAGTTTGTATGCAGTTTGTGTGCAGTTTGTGTGCAGTTTTCCTGGTCATCCTGAAGTTTGAGCACATGTTGAAATCGTAGTGTTGTTGACCTCTTTGACAAAAATGCGAGTGTAGTTCTCTCTCGTTGAATTAAACCGTTTTTTGTTTGTTTGTTTGTTTTTTGTTAGAAATAGTTCTAATTGCCTGACTAATTGGTTAATAAATCATAAATTACAAAGAATTTGCATTTGAATTTAAGTGGAAAGATGATTAGCGACAACAATGCAGTTGTATTCATAAACAGAAACAAACACACAAACAAACCAGACGAAAAATACTCGAATAAAACAAAATCAAAATAAAGCAAAAAACAAACAAACAAAAAAAGAGAGAGAAAAGCGTTTCGTTACTGAAAAAAAAATCTATTTGAGGCCGATAAAGCTTTATAACTTTATCATTACCGTATGAGATAATTATCAATAGATGTAGGCATTGATCTCCAGCAGAGCGTTGACTGGAAACAATGTGATCGTTAGCTGGCGCACCATTTGGCAGATTATTATATTTTGAACACTAATCAAAGACTGCTCGCCGATAACAAAACTCAATACACGTACCTTAAAGCAAACAAACAAACGATATACTAAAATACCAAAAACAGCAACAATAAAAATCTTCAATTTTGTTGATCAAAGCATCAGAGTTTCGAATCCATTTGATTCTCCGACAGGGAAATAAACAGACAAACAGACACATACACACAAACATGTAAATAAACTATTGCTGGTTTATGAAACAAGTAAATGCAGAACATGTTTCATCCCTTGAACAATCATTCTCCACCCTGTAGTTACAGGTACTCACTAGTCACTGGTCTATCGACGAGAAGAACGGGCGAAAAGGTAAGCGGAACACTAGAGGAGCAGTCAGGCTGGGGGCAAGGAAAGACTCACGTTAGAAAAGGAAATGAATTGCAAAGCTCGGGGTCAAAATTAGAGTGGCCGACTTAAATACGTAAGCTGATATTCTCGGAAGATTTTTGGTAATACATGTACATTATATATGTTCTTCTTTTGATGTGTCATTCATTCATTCATTTATGAATCCATCCATCCATCCATCCGTCCCTCCGTCCTTGCGTCTATCTATCTATCTATCTATCTATCTATCTATCTATCTATCTATCTATCTATCTATCTATCTATCTATCTATC
>JBCEWB010000012.1:3982414-4000588 GCA_039654565.1 Peronia peronii | reverse complement strand
CATGTGTTCACGGGGGGAGGGGGATAAACAAAGGAGACATGCACAGCGCCGCGGATGGGGTGAGAGGGGTTAGACAACATACTGTGTCTTGCACGCAACATAAGTAGGTCATGTGTTCGGGGGGGGGAATAAATAGTGTATCAGGGCCAGCGCTGTCGACAATCAATCGATAATCAAGCATCCTAGCAGAACCTATAGTACAGGTATACGAGTAAATGTACTAGAACACGTGTTAGATCTACATACATTATGAAGTGTGTAGGTTACGTTTTAATAGAGCGCTGCGCCGGTGTTATGATGTTAGTTCTCGAACCGGGACGGAATAGGCCAGATTCTCCATTGTGCTGGGTTTTTTTTTTTTTTTTTGCTTGCGGTTGACCCGCTTATATCTTCACAGACTATGTGATGGCTTCCTTTAACTCTTTTCAGAGTTAAAATTATTTCAGGGGTAAAACGTAAAACTTGCTCAGCTGCCCTTTTCAGGACTAAAGCATTAACAGTCCTTTTCAGGGCTAAAACCTACTCATTAACAGTTCTTTTCACGGCTCTAACTTTTCTTTACATTACTTTTGCTTTCAACACAGCCCTTATTAGGGCTAGCAATCCAATCATACGAGAGGGCTCGAATTTAAGATAAACACAAAGTTTGGGAGCCATAGTGCAATTTCTGTATAAAGGGAAATAATCCTGGAATAAAATAAAATAGTGCATCATTAAGTCATTCAAGAATTGCCCCCCCCCAGTTAAAAATTGGTAGACGAACTCTCTTTAATCGAACCCATTAGGTTGGTCCCGGGAAATTTGATTTAAGCGGACTCGAATGGAGCCTGCTGTGAATCTTAATACAAAATCTCATAACAAAGTTAAAAAAATCTGGAACCAAAGTTATGCCATATTCAGTAACTTTCTTGCCACATTCTGTTATATTCTTGACAAGCCTTTCAACCTCCAAGGGTGGGTATCTCGCTCTCGCAACAGGACTATACATGTAATATGATATCTCTGAAAAACATAGATTCTGCTATCAAAACTGACAATACAAAAATTCCAAAAAAGTATAAAACATATACACATACACTTACAGCTCCTGAACAGATAAAAAATTGTCCGCGAGTTCCAAAATGCCAAAAAAGTTGAAAATGGTGAAAAGTGTATGTAGTTCTTTCCAAAACCGAGGAATACAACGAGTCACTTCTGGGTTCTTGAGGGCCTAAATGTGCCCCCGATATCTTTTGTTGTCCAAACCAAGATTGTTTTGGCCTTTACTATAACATACAGTCCACAACTGAGCTCTGAAGCACCAGAAAGAAAGGAAAATTTCCCTATTTATAGGACGTGGAAATTCATTTCAGCACGCTAACGCTGATAATCTGCACAATCAGCAGTTTTTTTTCCGCAACATATTTTATCTGAGGTCATCTATACTTTAGTGTGATCAACTTTAGTGTATTTAATAATTTTTTTTTTTTTCCGTTGTAAGATTAGCAAAAGAAAATGAAAATAAAGAAAAAAAAAACATGGGATGAAAGAAGAAACATCACATGAAATACCCAAATATCCAATATGTGCAAACATATATCCACTCAGTCAGTCAATCCCTCTGACAACAAACAGACATTCATTTGTCAAAATCATAACCAAAAACCATGTCCAGACCATGGCAACTGCCACGGAAATACTTCAACTCTACGACAAGTAAGACAAATTGGCACCTGAATAATGATTAATAAATCATTACCCATCACTTGAAAGACAGCTCTACTCATCAGCTGACCAAAACTGTGTATATCACTCCGTATTAGGCCCATCACAGTATCTTCCTGAAAGTGACAAATTTAAGTGAAATCTTGTAAGCTAAGATGCTTTGTGGTATTATTAGCAGTCGCTCTATCCTGAGCCTATCATAATAACTTCCTGAAAGGGACACATTTAAATGAAATCTTGTAAGCTAAGATGTCTTGTGGTACTAGCATGAAATCTTCCTTGCTTTCTCTTCTTTCTCTCCACTAACATACATCTACAGGCTCATGTAGTAAGTATATGTAATCCTAAGTCATTTTTGTCATTTCATCATTCAATTCTTCCATCTATATGTCACAATTCAGCCTAACATTCCATCTACCCAGTCTTAAACCTTACGGCTTCAAATCTTCTCCACCATAATCAAAATATCTAGTCTAGGGTCAGACCCTAGACGGTCTTCTTGCTTACAGGAAAACAGAATAAAATTCTTTTTGCAGTTTGATGAAGATTGCAACAATAAATACAATCACAGTTTATGACACATGAAATATCTCCTGAAATATGGGTATCTGGTTAAGATCTAAGACACAACAATCACGGGGGAAAACACATCTGCTCAGGCAGATAGCAAAAGAAATTAAAAATAAAAGAAAATAAGCCTCCAAATTTATAAATCAAACTGAGAAATGCGTGTTAATAATATTTGATCAGCAATAAGCACACTATAACTGTAGGGATTATCTTTCCTCCTATGACAAAATGTCAAATCTATAGGTCAAGGTAATCAGAGTGATTGCCCTTGTTCAAACCATCTGGGGAGTCATTCCTGACCATTCTAAAGTTTGTATCAGTGATCTAGAGCCATATGATGAACCAATTTGCTTTGTCGAAAAGTGTGTGCATTGCAAGTGCTCATCAAATTAAACCATTTCTTAATTAACCCTTTGGTTGCCACAAACATAAACATCAGAAGAGTTATAATACATCATTCAAACTCCTAGACTCACTGACTCTATCTTAGTGCAGTAAGAACACAAACATTTTGTATCCTTATGGATGTCAGCCTTCCAAAGATTTGAATAATAACCGCCTGGTATGTCTCTGAACACGAAACTTTTTGGGAATGCAAAACATCCTGAATGATTGTTCTTATCTGAAATGTGTTTTGGAGTCTTCATGGCCTTTCAGAATTTTGAGCCAGTGAGGAAATTGTATGTATGAGCAGATTTCATTCATTTGCAAATGTGTGCATCACAACCTCTCAAACAATGGAATCACCCTTCTTTTTTTTTTTTTTACTTCACTTTAAATTGTTTGAATAGCTTCAAATGTCCTTAATTAACAACAGCCTTCATAGTAATCATAGACTGACACAAAGAGTTCATTCATGAGAAAATGGCTTTTTGAAACAAGATTCTAAAAGAAAATGTCATTCTGTTACCTGTAAGATCTATAGCATTCAAAAAAGATCAATCATAGAGATCTACCACAACACTGGGGAGTCAGATTATATTTTTGACAGATAAGAAAAACTTTACTTGTTCTCAAAAAGAAAAAAATCTCCTCATGTTCACACAAGAGAATAAACTCAAGGGTCACACATAGCATCAGAACAAGGCATAATGTAGATTCTGTTCAAACAACTCAATGGTACATGGATATTCCACATCTATAAACTCTATGGCATCTGACGCTCTTCAGCTCTTTCATATTAAAAAGTATTACATATAATAACATTATCTACAAGATATACATCACAAAAATAAAAGTTGTACTCTCAGTCTCAAATATGTTAAACAAAAATGAACAAACAAAAAAAAAACGCTGGCACAAAATATGTAATTAAATCACCAATAACACTTTCCAAGCATGAAACTGCCTCTAGCCAGCACATTTGGCATAAATAAACACACAAAAAAACCAATGATCTTATAAAAGTACAAATAACCACAGGGAAACAAATGGCAAAAGATTACTCTGAATATCTGCACAAGCAAAACAGCCAAAAAACATGGGGATGTTTTGTAATTTCTTAGCGGATGATATGGCAATGAAAATAAAATACCTGACGGCACTGTAAAGACTAGAAAATGAAATGGTGGCAAGTACTCATGATATGATCTGTATGAGGGGGGATTTCAGTCATAGCTTTCTTTAAATATCTAGAAATTTCAACATGTATCTGTACACAGACATTGTGTTCAATATCAATCCATCTCTTTACAAGCTACCATATTTTCGTCTCAAGAATTCAGTTTGTACCAGATGAGAACACTGATCTTTTTTCATATCTAAAAAGAAATAGAACATAAATCATTAGAAAATTATCAAAAAATAAATTTTGAAAAAATTATTTGTTTCTACATAAGAATAATTTACGTCCCCTGATTGATTTAACGCCTTTATCATAAAACTCACAAAGCATGGCTGATATAGGAAAGAAATTTTTTAATTTGTTTATTCCATTCAAATGTTTTTTAGTGCCAGCTACAATTACAAAACCATTGACAGCTGCTACAAACAACAAATGGAGATTGTTTTTCTACATGTCCAATTACTTCCCTTTGCCTAGGCACAATCAACTGTCAAACAAGCATTTGTAAAGAAGGAACAAAATCTGCGATACTTCAGGTTTATTTGAAACGCTAAATCACAGAAAAATTAGACAAAATCATTGCAATATCAAAGAACATTTTTCTCACAACATGAATTTTTCAGATTTTTTTTTTTAATGCCACACAATTCAAACCAAATGCATGAAAGTGAGTTTTGGTTTTTTTTTCTTCCTTTCTAGGTCATTTCAACAGTCCTTGTCCAGCAAAAGGAAACAATCATACTGGTGATAAAACAACTCCCATTAAAAGATGAACACAAAAACAACTAAATAAATAAACAAATTTTACATATCCATTTATTTTATGCCAACATCGACATGAATTCCAGCTGTCACCAGTGGGAGTAATCTAGACATTAATGGGAAACATTCACGTCATCCTTCAATCCCTTCTGGATATTTCGATGGATCAATAATATATAATATACAAGCACATCAACAGTAGCAATCAATAAAAAAATCAACAACCAAATATTATGGTGTGACGGACACAGTATGCACTCGGAGGCAACATTTGAAATTGCTATGGGTTGATATCAATGAAAACACAGTTGATAATCTACTATGACTTCAGTGTTTTTAATATGTCTCTGAACGAACACTACAAAAGTACCTGACTGGTGGTACAGTGAAAACAGGTCTGTCAAAATATATATTGCTCTAAAATAAGAAAATGCTTTCACTATTCTCTTGTAATGAGCTATGATAATTTTGCACATTCACCATCTGTGATATGATTTTTAGTTTCGAGGTTTGCAAATATATTGGTCTTCAATTACACCGCTGTACTTTGCATATGCTAGACTTTTATTTGACAATAGCAGCCACTGTAAAATAATTGTATACATTGAATATGCTGAAATCTGCCTTACGAATTGATGACTTTTTCATGTCAAAGAAAAACATAAATTAATATCTGAAAGTTGACAGAATTTCAGCTCTTCAAGTCCATAACCATTGTCCCCAACTTTCTGGCTACTAGATATCCTTTTTAAATATTTCTATAGGCTTGAATTATTGCTGATTACTAAACTAGTGTTGCATGATGGTCATAGCACAACGGTGATGTATACCAAAAGAGAGAAAATTGGCAAAATGGGATTTTGAAATTGCTCATCTTTACAAAAAATAAGTATTTCATTTGAAAATAAATATCAAATGATATGTTGAGGCTGATGATTACAAATGTTTAAATGAAAATAACAAGACATAGTAAGCTAGTTCCAATTACATGGCTAAGCTCATACTTATAAATATGCAAATGCAAGCTGTCATCAAATCAGCAAATTACAAAAATCAGAATAGTTTTCAGGACAAGCAGAGTGACTATATGAGGCAGCCACAACCAGTATTTGTTAGCAAATATCACTACACAATTTTACTTCTGCCTTCATCTTTTCTTTTTTCTCTCTTCAAAATACCTTATCTTTGCTGTCGCGCTTATCTGAATATCTTCTTCAACAGTTCGTCAAATGACATGATCACTGTAACTCCAAAGTTATCACACTGATTGAGTGATTGCTTGGTATTTAGAGATCTATCAACATGTCCTTTGGTCATCAATGAGCCCAGCTTTTGAGCAACAGTATCAACTGCAACGATTGTAATATTGTGGTGTCGGTGGTCTAGCGGTTGGGCCGTCGGACTCGAGATCTAAAGTTCCAGGTTCAAATCATAACTGGCCCAGCATTTTGTCCTTGGGGAAAGACAATTTACACACCCATTTCCTGACTCGACCCAGGTTTAAATG
Organism: Peronia peronii; assembly: GCA_039654565.1. Taxonomy (NCBI): domain Eukaryota; kingdom Metazoa; phylum Mollusca; class Gastropoda; order Systellommatophora; family Onchidiidae; genus Peronia; species Peronia peronii. The sequence goes on along the minus strand of JBCEWB010000012.1, from coordinate 3,994,481 downwards.
GGTACCCAACTATAGACAGTAACTGATATTAGATTTATAAGGATTTGAGCGCCTAACAGGCAGCCGCCTTGTATGTTTCCCAGGAAGCTGAGAACGTTTATGAGTGTCTTCTTTGGTTTGTCGGGGTAATAATAGATTGTAAAGCGCTTACAACCTGTACTGAATAGGGATAAGTGAGATATATATATGCTCTCTATTACTATTATTATAATTACAATGAAATGAAGATTGCTTGAACTACTAGCTGTGTCTTTGCTCACACTATTCACCTGCTGACAGCATTTTGCCGACTCGCGTCCAGTATTTACGACTTGCACCACAGCATAGTCTTAAACTTAAAGTAACAAAGTCTTTCTTCTTTATCTTTTGGACAGTTGTTCCATTCACTGACAGAGCACAGAGACACATGCACCATGGGGAAGGACAGAACTGACCCTGGAGCAAACTATGGCAAACAAGTTGGTGACTAGTACTGGTACTCAAAAGTAGCAAACACATCAAGTTGTGACAAAAATATCTATGCAAGCCATATGCAAGAACACATACAGATTGACTACAATGAGACAGGCACCCTTTGCTCAGGATTCTTCACCTGATACACTCCATACAAGTGCCTTCAGCAGTGACAGATTACTACATTTAATTTGTACCAACAATATATGCCCACATGAGACATCCCTCGGACATCCCAGGACAATTTATAGAAAATGAAACTGTGTGTGAACAAAACAATTCAGTGAGTCCATCGAGACCATTTAGTGCTGATAAAAAAATAACTTTTCATATACGTAAGGTGATGTTTAAAGGCGCAGTTAAAGTGAATACCGATGATTGAAGCTATGCATGTATTTTACCTCATGCTGCATTTTGATGGACAATCTCCACCATATTCACAATAGCCCATATGTGTTTCCTACCGGCTCTGGCTACAAGTCTTGTTTTAACATAAAGTGAGCAAGTTCATGCATTTTCCGGTCTCTATCATTAGAATTCAGAATCAACAATAATACACTAGACCCTCTTCTGCTGCCATCCCTCAAACATTTTCCTTTCATACAGGAAACCCATGTCCACGTGTGTGCCTGCATGGGTTCTGGCTGAGTGCTGCTGTAGTCACTGAGTCTCCAATATTCCTCTGAGTGGACAAAACTCTGAGCTATGTATAAAGGAATGGTCTCTCTCTTCTCTCTTATATTTACACACACATACATACACATAAATCAGGGATGTCAATATGTCTTCATGAAAAAGTTGGAAAAGTTCTTGCCATTGTTTTTAGTAACATATAAAACTGAAGTACGTTAATGGTAGATGATGCCAGATTTGGGGCCGCTGGAGAAATTACTGATAGCCAAAAAGTCGATTTCCCTACTAAAGTAGGAAATTTGACATCCCTAATAAATACAAAGATAAAGACAAACCGAGAGAGAGAAATAAAACAAAACAGAACACTAGGCTTTGATTTTTTAAAAGCCGCCTATGAGAACTTTTCAAGGCACAGACATAGCCATTGATGACAAAATCTACAAGAAAATAAGACAAAATTGCACAAGGCGCACCATACACTCACAACAAATTGTGTCACCTCCGAGTTGCGTTGGTGAAATAAATCTCTGCTCTGTGTGATGTTTTGTAACTAACTCTGCTGAGGGATTTTGTAGCCTGACACTTGTCAAACAATACAATGATCTCAACAATACCATTATCTACGAGATTCCTGACACACAAAGCATATTGGTCTAGGATATTATGGGGTTCAACACCCTTTCCACTGCCACACAGGACTTTCACAGCACAATAATGTTCTTGTAACAAGGCCGGCAGAAATAATCTGTACATGAAATAATGTTGCAAATCAGTTTTTTGTTTCACCTACACTTTCTTGTCTATCAAGATGTCTTTGGAAATTTGTTTTGTATGAACTCTACAGCAATCAGTGTTTTTCAAACTTCTTTCTTGTATGTCAAACATTTTTTGGCATATCATCTACAGTCACTTGACAACAAATTTTAATCTAATCCTGCATTACATGTTGTACATCCATCCATCCACTTTTCCTTCCACTCATTCAAATCAGAGCACCACACCTCTGAAGTTTCAGCACCTGTTTGATTCAGGACTTAACATACAGAAAACAAAATCTACAGTTTGATGTGAGATTTCTGCCACAAACCACTGGAAAAATTGACAAAAAGTGGAGTCTTACACTCAACTGTTCAAAAACATGTATAACTGATCAAATGTTTCCTCCAAGAGTTATTCTCCAGACATGCCATATCTGAAATCCACGAGCCCATGCACAACCTTGAACTGACATTAAAACCTGACACAAAGTATGTGAAAGTCAAATTTTCCTTACAAACAAATCTACATGTACAGGTTGTCTCAAAAAATGTATGCACACATTTTACAAGCTGGTCACATGGAACAATTTACTTTGTCCTGTTTAGTCAATTGTTTACTATAACATAATTAGACCAGTACTATTGTGTCAGTGACGATGCATTCTCAATTAGAATTATAACAGTGAATGCACTATGATTGCTGCTGTATCAATAATATTGAATATCTTTTCTGGGACACACTGTATTTGCCAGACTTAACACCTTCATCACATAGAAATCTACACTGCTCAGACAGTGCTCAGATCAAATCATGGATTCAGATTTTTTGTAGAATAGTCAGCAATCACAGTCTCCTATCATGAGCTTCACGGACAAAACAGAGATAGTCAGTCATCACATTTACCCTTGCACATTGCTGATTGTCTGATTGGAGATACTACTTTACTGCTTCCACACACTTCCTGGAACTGTCAGTATTTGAGTACCGGGTATATAGAGCTACAGCTTGGAACATGCGTGTAACAGGTAAAAAGCAGTCATGAGGTTAACCCTGCAAGTGTCAATATGGCCACTGAGTCAAAGATTCGCTCATTACACTTCAAGTTTAAATCAAACACCTTTGCACGTGGTATTCACTGCAACACCATACTTTTTCTATCACTTTCAGGCTGAGACTTCACTTCTGAAGCCTGACCAAATGTCATCACCGAAACCGTGACATTTCAATTATTTCTTACGACATCTTTAGGATTAACCAGCAGAGTAGTTTCTCTCTGTCTCACATGCTCATTGTTACAAGATTAAGAAATCTGTGAAACCTGATGTGCCTTCTCTCAACTGCTCACAATGAAATGAACTGCCCTGCTGTCTACTAGTCTCAGGTTTGTTTTCTCCATCCTCTAATTAACCAAGGGTTCCCACTGGGTTGCCAAGCTTTGGCAGGGGGGGCTCACGCAGCCTTGCTAAAAATGACTTGGGAATGAAGTTAATTTCAATTCATCAGTTACATTTTTTTATGCTCTTACATATTTTCTGTTTTTATTTCAATGTTTCTTCCCCTCCCCACCACAGAATATAAAATGTAAATTAAGCTACTGATAGTAGGGGGTCACGTGGGTTTCGGGCTTTGGAGCAAGGGGTCGCCAGAGCAAAAAAGTTGAGAACTGCTGATCTAAACCAAGACTGACTCAAATTTAAGCTAAGAGTTTCAAGTCCTATAAAAATTTACTGAGCAGCTCTCCAGTGTTAGAAAATGGTTCAAGTTACTTTGACTAACTTCACTTTTAATTCCTCAGAATGGTTCAGCCTATCTCGAAACTGGTCTATCATTACCTCTGATCGGTGCCAGCCATTACTTCTTGATTTCTTTGATGATAGGGAAAGATGTGAGAAAATAACGAAGGCGTTTTTCAATCTTGACAAGCCACAGCAAAATGCACTAGTCTACTGTGTTATCACAAAACCTGAAGTGCATGAAAAAAATTTACGAAGATCTGGGGTCATGCATTCCACGCACGATGATATCTAAGAGTGAAGGGTTTGTTCTTAAGCGAACAATTGCTCCATTCACTGGAGGTCCACTTGAACATATCACCAGTCACAGTCAAGGGGAACATATGTTTCCGTGAGGCGGTTCTCACGAGTGAGGATGTGATGGACAGCTGGACCGTCTTACAGCATAAACAGTTTGATCAGTCGTCAACTAAAACATTCATAACACAAGAGAAAAATGTCCAGACAGTAACATAATTCAGTTTTACATGAATTCATTGTCTTCGCAGAAAATGGAACATATGTACATATATTCATACATTTATGTCACCATTCTCTCATGTATGACAACTTACATAAATCTACAGTGAGGAACATATGTGGGACAAATGCTGTGAGAAGGCAAAGATCTACAATATATGTATTATATCACACAGGGATTCACTAAACCGTTCTATCACAAGTCAATGTCACTTCATTCTATATTATCACACACACTCTTGGGGCAGTTCTGAAATGGATATGGATAAATTGGATTGATCTGAAGCCCATTCAGTTGCTCTGGGATATTATCTGACAACAACAGATACAGAAAAATGTACGTACGCTCTTGCTTCAACATATGATGGGTTCTACACAGAAAAAGAGCAGTGATGGATTTCATATGTTGTACCTCCAGTGAAAAATGTTGTACAACAAATTGCAGATCATTTAAACCAGCAGTGCTTTCTACAGCTCAGGTGACACCCTCACAAATGTACTGAAATATGTGTCACTGTTGCATGTATTCCCCCACTTGTGTAGATCAATCCACAAAAAACTGTCCCAGTCATTGAAAAAGTTGTGAAATAATCTCACCAGTTTTTGATCGAGAAGTGACACCTTCATCACTAAACACAGTATGTGCCATGCATAAACTTTGATCACACAAAATCAGATTAAAAACATGAACAACTTGGCTCTTCACATGAAATGGCAGGGTCGGGGTGTTCCAGTCTCATGCATGACAGCATCCGTCATCAACTGTTGTGCGACACCTCTGAGGCTGATCGGGACAGGAGTCGCTGTATGATTCCACGCACCGCACTGTAGACCTGACGCGGAAGTGCACATGGCTGCAGCTTGGTCACAACGGTGCTACAGTGCGTCAAATAATCAGTGGAACAGTTAAGGAGAAGTTTCTCATCAGTGATTTTTGTAGGGTGTTTACAGTAGTACCGCGTAACAACTAAAGATGTAAATTAAAAATGACTTACTTTATGTTTCCAGACTATGAGTCGGGTCCTTGCAAGATAATACCAGATTTCTATCATAAAGAAAAAAAACTTAGACCTGTTGATCTTAAGCACATGCATATACAAATTTTCTAAACCTGAATTCAGCTACTTCTCACGACAGAATCCCGCAGTCATCCACTAACATGAAGTACTGAATAGAAGAGAACGCACGATTGAGACCATGAATGTCAGGTGTAGTTTAAATGCTGATGGAATATATTTGGTAGAAATTGTATAAATGTTCTGTTTATGGTTGGAGAACAGAACTTTTCTTCATTTTTAAATGGATCTAATAAATCTGCCTTTGTATGACTTTCTTTAGTGATGCAATCAATGTAAGAAATGGATTATTGAAACCATAAAGTGATTTCTTTCTCCATACATGACAATTCCATCCATGGTCTGCAAAATGTCTCATCCTTCTTAATAAAAAAAAGTGATTACATCACAAAAATGGGTAGCTCCAAAGATCTGCATATTCATGGCAGTAAGTGCATGTCTCTGTTCCAAGAGAGCTTATTTCACGGGACCGGTCATTGTTGTACACAGCACATATAGTCATTTCACAGTACTTTTGCGAGATGCAGTTAGTGTGTCATAAAATGAAGATTTTGTTATCAAGCTGAAGATGGCTCTGAAGCATGCAGTAAAAGGATATAATATAGACCACGGGGGCTGCCCTCCATTTATATATAATACATAGGAGTATCCGTCTCTTGCTTTCCCCTGGATTGCGTAATAATAAGGTAGGAAAAGGTGTCGTCGAAATCTGCGTCTCTCATAGAACCTGAGAGCAACTGTGTTTGTGGAGAGGACATGAAGGTAGACGGCTTTACAATCCATCCTTTCCTTGGACGTGAGGTATGACAAGAGACTGTCCAGAAGCAGAGATGCTGATCAAAAGGTAAAAACAAAAAAGAAAACCAGTATGTTTTACTGAAACAAACAGTGGAGCATTTGTTCCCCAATTTATGGTTTGAAATAAAGAAAAAAAAAAAAGATAATTTTTCTAAAATATCAGTGGTTTTAGTGGCTCTCCAATTTGTAAAAAAAAAAAAAAAAAAAGGGTTTTTAGAGACAAAAGTGGAGTAGTAGTTATTAAAATGGAAAAAAAAAATAGAGTAGCCTACTGACACATTAATGGAGTAGTTATTCTTGAACATCCTGTGACACTTGGGCACTAAATATCAAAAAAGATTGCTCAAACAAAACCTATAGGTTTTTATCAGTCCTTGTCTCCTCTGTTATGAGCTCCTCATAGGCTGACATAAAAGAAACACAAATACACAAGCATTTTCTAGTCGCGGTGCATTCTTCTCCTCAGGAATGACATTTTATGAATACACAATTATCCTAGATTTTGGCACTCTGTTCACTCCACTTCAAAAAAATTCAGTTCAGGTTTGAAGGTACATAGACATGAAGTATTTTCTGGTCAAAATTATCAGTAATACATCTCCCATGCCATGAAATTTCATTTTCATTTCATTAATGGGCCTTTTGTGTTTTCATAATACAATGGTCTCCGCCTAAGAACCCCGTCGTCGGAGACAAAAAAAGTGGGCTCTTAGGTGGACGGGTTCTTAGGCGGATTGAAAAGTTACGCAACCCGTCTGATCATAGATTGTCTTCACTACTATGATTAGTTGATCGTTACCGTTAGTTAAAAATTCATCTATGCGAATAAGTACAGCCTTCTTCCCTGTGGGTGTTATAATTAGATATAGCAATTCCTGATCTTTTTTAGCATATAATTATATCAATACTGCCCAGCGTTTAAACACCATGTGAGTTTTCACATAACAGTATCATTGTTGATACTGCTATGCTACCCAGCGGATAATTGCACGAGTGACCCAAGTGTTTACAGGCCGACCGAAATAGCAGAACAGCTGACCAGCCAGGCTAAACTTACTCCTCCTTATTACAAAGCCAGTTACAAGTGCTTTCCCACGTGTTGTCAAACAAAGAGATGGTTACATATTAGTCAACAACATGGCCTGATTATGCAGTCATACATCAACCATCACTTCCATTCCTTTGTCTACCTGTTCTCTCCACCCCTGTCCCCATTTTACTGCACATCTAGCACTGTGCGCTTCTCTCAAGTGGACAGTATGATGTGGAATTATACCATAAGTACTCGGGTGTCTTGGCCCAACATTGGGTTCTTAGGCGGATTTTTTTATTTGGGAGCGCCCGAAACGGGTTCTTAGAGGGACAAATTATAGAGGAAAAATTCCGTTTTGCAGCAGATGCGGGCTCTTAGGCAGACCAGGCTCTTAGGCGGAGACCACTGTACAACTAACTCAGTGAGGGATTTTGGGACAAGCCAGCTTAATACAACCAAGAGATCTGGTAGAGCAATCACTTATCATAGCTGATAAGGCCAGGAATAGACTTACCGATTCCGTTCCTGCGGAAATCGACAACTACTCCGAGACTGAGTATATAAGCAACCTGAGCGGTGGGTGGGTAATAACTGGCCAGCAGGTCCCCATCCTGAAAAACATATCGCAGCAGATCATAGTACAACAATTCAATATCAACTAGGGGCATGTTGGCCTTTGAAATATATAAAACTTCTGAATGGTAGACATGAAAAATGTCAGCACGTTGGGGTTTCTTTTTCACCAGCCTGATCATTCTTCCATGCATAGAAGCTATTCAACAAGCTCGACAGATCGAGAAAAAACAAAACAAAAAAATCTCTTCAGAGCTCTTTTATTTGAAATTTGTATTTTGAAAAACTCTGAAAAAAATCAAAATGTAAGAAAATTCTTTTTTTTTTTTAAACACCAACAATTTTGTCAAATTTTTCTGTGCTAAACATTTCAAATAAAAAGAACAAAAGTTGTTTTCTACTCCCATTCTTTCCAATGCTTGATCATCACTTGTATCTTGGACAGGAAGTAACTGGACAGGTGAAAAACAGTCTCCATTTAACAAGAAACAATTATAGTTTAAAAGGGAGATACACACACTGGATCTGGGAGTGATCTTTGACAACCAACCTTCAGCTGGCCCATCAGCATCATTTGATCACCAGGTCATCATGCCATTCCACATATAATTTCACAGTAACATGCCCATGAATTAACTCACAAATGGAACGGCTCATGCAAGCCAGCATGAAAACATACCCACTGCCAATAGTAACAATGATAAATTACAATTTCACCTGACAAAAATTTTTAAAAAAACAATAACTATTGAACTGGTTGATGTAATATTTGCACTTCATATTTTGGTTCTGAACCATAAATTTTCCTTTGGCAGTCCATCGAGTTTGATTACCACTGTGACTTCAGAGTTATAACATAACTTGTTTGATATTCTGAAGACCTTTCAGTGGGCAACGAGACTTTCAAATGTCTCTCAGCCCGTCAAAATGAGACGTATGTCGATTATTCACCATATGGGGTTTTTCGTATCACGTGAAGGCTTATTTCATACCCTTTCAGGTGGTGAAAAAAGTTTTGAGCTAGCTTTATTCTAGCCAGAGATATTACAGTTTAAAGAGACAAGGAGGGACCCTCCAGCAATGACCGAAATTCCGAGAAAATCTAGTTTAAATGAACGGTCGAACACATAAATCTACATGTCTGCCTCACAAAAACCTGATTTAAATGAAGCAATATCTATAAATTGAGGGTAAGACCAATACTGTTTTGTTCAGAAATGAATGTGTTTTCGATTTCTGCAATTAAAAGAAAATTCGATGTCTGACCCCCCTTCATCACATTCAAAGCCTGATTTCTCCTTTCTAGCCTAGCGACTTACGTCTCATTTTGAATGACCGCAAGACAAATTATAGTATCTATGGCGCAATAAAATCAGTCTTGTGTCAAAACACCAAACTCTACTTTTCAGGAGAGAAATAAAATTGGTTTTATCTATTACAAGTTTTGACCTAAATCCAGGCTGAAATCATAGATAATGTTTCTTTACCTACATTTGTCTGTACAAAGGTTTCTAAAAATGAGTTTTAGGTAAAAATCTGCCTTTGAAATAAATCTGACGGATGGCTGATTTTATCAGATCGCCAATGATAAGCTTGGAGACACGCTGGACACTTTCATCCTATGCATAAGTACCTCTTTATTGAGCTTCCCTTGTGGCTTCAGCTCCGCCACGATCAGACCTATGATTCGAGCATGATGGGTAGCAGCCAAAGAATAGAACATGGGATTGGATGTGATTTCCTCATACCATGAGTCTGGGTATCTGAAAATATAAAAAATTCATATTCAAAACTTCCATAGCTATAGTCGCAAAATGTCAAGAGACTGGATGTGATTTCCTCATACCATGACTTGACCCTGCAGAATTTTGCATTGCTTGCGACTGCAGCGAGACCACAAAATTTTCCAAAATTTTCGCAAATGTTGCAAAATTGTAAAAATCGGCATGAAAAGAGGAAATATTATGTTTTAATCAAGGAAAATAGCGAATACTATTTAAACCGTTTAACTCAGTTTAAGCAAATTGACAATGATTTCCCCTTGGCTTGCGCATTTTCCATTCAGTTTGCATAGGCCTACTGTAGCACAGGACGCACAAGTTGAGGAGATTTCTTTACTCGCGATGGATACCTTCATCATCAAGAAAATGTCAAGGCTCGATTCATAATGTGGGATAAAGACCACTGCAAAGGGCGGGCAGAAGCAATGTCCAAAGAAGACATTCAGGACTGGGTAAAAGTTGTTTTATGCTGCGTGTTAATGTTGTGTTGGACCACACAAGACACTCATAGGTCGCCTCTCACATCACTGAAGCATAGATCTAGGTCCATTGCACAAGAAGAGAAGTCAGAAGACTGAGATTTTGGACCAGCCTGCTAAGTTTCAGCGAGTCTTAAGTCACTCACGACGGATCCGCCAACATTTGGCGAGCTGGTCGCTTACTTGAGTGGACGGATCCCCAACCCCTTGGCGGACGTCTTAGGTTTTTGTTTTCTCTGTCCCTAACTCACTGAGTGCTGGCAGAACCATCGCTGGCAACAGTATAGCCATTTGTCTTAGTTCATGCAAAGTTTCACGGAGATCCGGGTTATACTTTTTGAGTTATGGCTGACACAGGGAAGTCACTCTAAGTGACCCTGGCAGTGCATTGAGAAACAAAAACAAAAGTGCAGTGCTGTGTGATGGCTTCTGAAAAAAAGAAGGCCCAGATTTGTTGATTGAAAAAAACAAAACAAAACAAAAAGCAACAAGAAATGTTTTGATTTTTTAAAACATTTTTATTTCATACCAAAATGACTGAAGATTTTCCGAAAAGTCAAAACATGGGTAGTCTTTATTAAATCATAAAAAAAAAAGTTTTCAACATACAGTATTTCTGTTTCTTTTATTGCATTGTGCTTTGTTTTAAGTTTATTGTGTCAAAAGAACAAGGCAATTTAACAATTCTGAGCTGCTTGGTGAGTTTTTAAAAACACCCTGAAAACACCAGTCTCCAGTGTATGTAAAATTTCCGAAGATCCAGTCTCCAGTGAGTTAACTATTTGACTGCCAGCCACTAAGGGTAGTGAAGGTAAAGGTCTTTCTAGATCTAGCTTATGATTAATTATATGTCCAGTCTAGTGCAGATCTAGTCTAGACATACAAAAACATAAGAATTTCTTTCAACTCTCATCTTTAGCTTCAGCTTTCAAATTCGATGTGATCGACACCAGATCTAAATCTAGATCCCAAGCCTAATCCAGTTAATATATTTTTGTACATTAATCACATTTCTTCATAACTGTTTCCATCAACAAACATCCATTGCTGGTGATATTGAAGAACGTAACTTGGAAACAGCTGCCAAATTTTTAGTGTTCTGGTTTCCTGATGCCTTGAATGGTTCCCAGTTTGTATTTGCAAGGCTTTGGAGTGCTGTTGATCGCTGTAGTGTACGCATATCAAGAAATATGAGTAGTAGCCAATCTCACTTCACTAGATCTTTGTGCGTTACAAAAAGTTTTATTAAAAATGTTCTTAGTTCAGGTGCATGAATGGTGTTCCCATTTGTTTTTCCAGATCTGGGGAGGCCATCAAATTTCTAAAAGTGTTTTCATTTTAAGAATATAAGCTGCTGACATTTCATTCAGTTTCTATGTGTAATTTATTCTGTATCATGTGTTGCTTTCAGAGTGCGATGCTGTGTGTCTGGAATGGGTGTCGATGCTTGCAGGAACCAATATTCCATTCTCTAAGACCGATCATCCTGCTGTATGGGAATTTCTGAAGAAGAGAGTAGTCGATGGAAGATCAATCCCCCAATCATGCCGACCTAGAAAGGAGCTTCTCCTTCCTCTACAACCTGGTTCTGTCACAGAGGAGAGGCCCAAAGCTCTAACGACAAACTCTTCGGTGCCTGATTTTTTTTTGTATTTAACTTCACTGGAAATGATTTTTCAAATTATATTTCCCATTTAAAAAAAAGGAAATAATGGATTTGTTTTATTGAACGATGCTGTTTACAAATGATTTATTGTGAGGTCTTACATTCTTTAAATAAAGTTTACAATTTGATTTTTAATAATAGATAGCTGTGGAGAAGGCAAAAAAAAAAAAAAGCAAAATTTTTGCAAAATTTGCCATATTCAGGTCGCAAAATTGCCTTTTTGAGTGCAAAACTTTGATCTTTTTCTTGCAAAATTCCACGGGGACAGCATGAGTCTGAATATCTGAAAAAAAAAGTTTATAAGCTTCCATAGCTATATTGGTGTCAAGGGATTAAATGTGATTTCTTCACACCAGGAGTCTGGCTACTTGAAAACAATAAAAAGTTCATAACCTTCCATTGCTATAGTCATAAATGTCAATATTAAAGAAAAGAAGACAGCTAAGCTGTTTTTGTACATTCCACAAGAACAAAGGCAAGAAAAAAATGTGCGGCAAACACTACATGATTCTTTCAATTAACACATACCATTTTGTATCGTAGAATTTATCACCTGCTCTCAGG
>JBCEWB010000012.1:3954716-3967110 GCA_039654565.1 Peronia peronii | reverse complement strand
AGAATGTGAAAAACAAAGGGCTCAAAAGGGAATCCCCCCCCCCCCCCCTCTCTCTTTCCACTGCTTGTTCAACACCTCTTTTGTCTGACAAAGGGGAAGTAATAAGGCTGAGCATAACGATCTCCCATTGGAGAAGAGAGAAATGTATTCGATACAAAATAGTTTTTCTTTAAAGAGCTTTTACCACAATGTTGGATTGTAAGACACAGGGAAACAAAATGATACCGGGTAACTAAATTGAAACTCAGGATGGACAAAGACAAGAATTATGGTTTTCTTACTAAATTTAGCTAAAGGTGTGGTCTGGGATGCTCGGCTAGGTCAATGTGCCCTTAACTACTAAAGGTATGATGTCAGTGTCACTTACAATAGTAATATAATGAATACGAGGTCGGCATAGCATTATCATATCAAGATATTAAACTTAGCTCATATCTGACCATGTCATTGTGTCTAGCTTAAATACACAACGTCGGACACCTAAACGCCCTGCTGCACTATCGATTTCATATTATCAATATTCTGTATGTTCAGGGATCGGATCTCGTGTCGACATTGATACAGAGAATCTTAGGTTCGCACTTAGTGTGGTACATGTGCACACCTTCCTGTAGAAGGTCACACCCTTTCCAATATCTTTATTAAAGAACATGATATTACATATCATATAGCTAGCCTATTTGTCTTCAAGAAATCTTTGGCAGGACAATTATTGTAAATTGTACATGTATATTTCACTGCAGGAATAATTTCACCCAAAGCTTAAGGTGATATGCTTGTTGAAAACTTCAAGTCTTCATTTATGACCTGCCTGTAGCAAGAAATCTCAAACTGGCTGTCAACCGTTCATGTGGTGGTGCTGAGGGGGGGGGGGGGATACCCGCTCTCATCATAATGACCTCCTTTTGAATCAAAGGGGATAAAAGGTTCAACAGTCCCATGTGGGTTTCTTCATCCATACCAAGGTAGATGTGAAAATCACTTCGATACAACCGCTACCCATAGAAAAGGTTGGTGTGGGTGAATGGATCCCGTTCAAGCAGCGATTGCTTAGACCAGAAAGTCCTGTTTTTAACCCTATAACAGAAGAGACAATTAACCCATAGGCAGTCTTTTGGTTGTCTGTCGACATTGCCTTCATGAAAGAGCCTCCGGATATAGAATTAGTTCTGTGATTAACTAATCAGACAGGCCGGCATTTGGCGTGAAAAATATCCTCATGGTTGGTGTGTGTGTGTTAAAAAAAAAAAGAAAAATACATGTAACCCCAGGCCAGGCTCGAGGTGAGGCTCTGGGCCTGACTTACAGTCACGGTATCCTACGTGTGCGGGGCCCTTATTTTAAGCTCATTCTGTTTTCCAAGTTCCAGCGTATTTTTCCAGACCTGCGTCTTTTTTTGTTTGTTTGTTTGTATTTTGCTTCACTTTTGTTTGTTTTTTTTTGGTTTTGTTGTTGTTTTCAATCTCTGGCAAAAGGAATGAGCTGTGACAATGTCTTTCCACAGAATGCCGCGTAGCCACTGCTTGTGATGCATGACTGGTAGTGCTAGGGAGAACAAGCTGACGTGTTGAAATCTGAAACAGGCCCTAATCAGGTCAAAGTGGCCCAGAATGGGCTCGGATAGGTCCTAAAAAGGTCACGTTGATAAAAATCGGATTCTGTAACGGTAACTGTGACCTAGATACATCTATGTGTAACGTGTATAGTCCTGACCTAGTGGATGAGTCAGTGACTTCTTACATCCTACGACACAGTATCTCTCGGAGCTGGTTCTAGCGGCTTACAAAACGAACACCAAACATTCCACAGGCATAAGGTGAGGGCATACTTCATCTTATTTCTCACTGTACGTGCCACATAAGACTACAGACAATGGACTCTTCCAAAATACAGTACGACTGTAATGTAAACAATGATGAACAATATATGGGATCTTTTCAATGAGGTGCATATATGTAATTCAAGATCGGTCACGTGATCAAGGAATTTTCACTTACACTCACATGCCTAACAGATTTGTTCCGACCAAGCGAATGGCTGGAAATCCCTGCGTAATTTTACTGGAGGGGGGGGGGGGTGGAGAGGTACAAACACTCCAAACTGTTCACTGCTGTTGACATACAAAAACACACAAAAAATGCATGAGACCAGTGACAACTGTCTTGCGCCCAAGGCAAATGAGTCGGAAGTCATGTCGGGCAATTTTGAGATACGGTCGCTTCTATTTTCCAACTCTGGTACCAAATTTCTTTCTTTTATTTTTTTTCAGAAAACGAAAATTTAACCTTTTTTAACCTGAAAAAAAAAAATTGGAATAAATTTTGGTATCTGAGTTGGAAAATAGTTTAAAACAGCCATAATTCAAGATCGCCCAGCGCGACTTCTGACTCATTTGCCCTGGGCGTAAGACATTTGTCCTCGGATCTCGTGGTGGAGCTGTAACAAACGTCAGGGAGTGTTCTATTTTTAGCAGGGGTACAAACACTCCACCAGGGATTTCCAGGTTTTTGCTTAGTCTGAAAGACTCTGATATGAACTATTGTGTACATGCTCTGTGCAAGGCAGGCTGCTCTTGGTGAATGATGTACATTCAGACATGTCCATAGTATATTAACAAACTTGTGTGTGAGTGATGGTCCTATGGTCCAGTGACCAGTCTCGAAATACCTCATCAAAAAGCATAGAAAATTATTCCCAGTTCTCATCTTTTTTCTTGTCCTATTTTATTCTGTTGGTACAATAGCAAGCGGCACATAACGATTCCCATGGTATTGAATCTTCACAACCAAGTGTGTTCCTCAATATAAAAAGAAGTGAGTCCATCCAGCATCTTTAGCAAGGGGGACGCAGTGGCTCTGTGGTTTGGCGTTTGCTCACGGAGAAAACGGGCCGGGATTGACTCGCGGGTCCTGCATTGGGGGATGGAAGGGCACAAAGATCGAAAACCCGCATTTTTTCAGTGACTCAACTGTCCTTTGGCTTCCTGTGGTTAGGGAAGCCGGACGTCTAGCCTTCTCAGATAAGGGCGAATATATTTCGGAGGTCCCGTGTGTACGTTACGCACGTTAAAGAACCCTTGGCAGTTCAAAATCGATGAAAGAGTAGGCTGCGTGCTGTTGCCCAGGCAAAATTTCCAAATTCCAAATTTCTACCCGCAAAATTTCTCAGCAAAAATTGGCAGCTTGTAAAAGCTGAGATAATCCTGCCTTCTTTGGACTGAAAGGCTTAAGAAAAACAAAAAACAACATTAAGCACGTGGCAACTGTCCATGTTATTGTTAAACAAACGAAGTAGTCATCTATCATCACCATGTACGTACTACGAGATTCAGATTCAGAGAAATATGACACCATAGAAACAGATCTGGTTTGGGCAAGAAATATGTTTATTGTGTGAAGTCTGCATGAAGTAGTAAATGTCGGTCGCCACATGTATATACAGACAGTCTTCCTGCAAACACATTTGAATGGAAATAGTTTGAATTCACAGTATTGACAATCTTTCCATGTCAAAAAAAAATCGACTATCAGTTTACAGTATCACATTGGACATGCACTGCCACACGAACAGTTACTGAGTCATGGATCAAACTTGTGACACGGATACTCCTTGATCTCTCTGTGCCGTACAAAAAGTTTTGAAAAAGTCACTTTACGGAACAGTCAAATATGGTACCGGTATCTCCCAAAATATTCAGACAGAAATAATCAGAAAATTGAAATAAAAAACATCATAATTTCAAACTGATCAAAGAGCATGATTTCGATCTGAATATTAACTTCTTTCACCACTGTTAACAGCAATGTTAACTCAAACATCTACATGTATTGCACTTTCAAACATAACCACGAGCTCATTTACATCTTAGACACACAGCGTTCTACACACACAGAAACTTTGCCTTCAAAACCGTATCGCTCACATAAACAAAATCATGAACAGATATCCAAATCCATAATCCTCCAGTATTTGATACTCTGGTAAATGTCTCCGAGCTAACCAAACATAGAAAAATACTAAATTCCATAAGAAAATCCATAGTTCTTACTTATTTGATCCTCTGAAAAATTCTTCTAGCCAACTGACAATAGTAACACATTAAATTCCTTACGGAAATCTACAATTCTTCAGAATTTGATCCTCTGAGTAAAAGTCTCCAAGCTAAATAGAAAAGTAGGACATCGTATGAGACCAATGAAGAAAACGAAAATTGGACAATAAAACTGGAAGTTATCGTTGAGGTTATCGAGTCATCAGTCAGGTGAAGTCAAGAGAAGGTAGAGCTGGAGTTGAATATGTAGGTGTGGGAGCTTCATCTCTCAAACTCCTGAAACTAGCACTTGTATGTCACCCATGAAGAGGCTACAAATGTTTGATACACAGAGTCTCAGTTGGAAATCATTGGGGTCTCTGCATCTCAGTTCAACAGATTCTGCATCGTAACTTGTACTTTTTGATTAAGACCAAGATAATAATCGCAGTGCCGACTTCAAGTACATCTTATATCAAACACCAGCTCGTGTGCAAAGCTTTCCTCAAACCAGAGAGAGTTACACAGTGTTGAGGGGCTAGTCTGCTCCATGACTCGCTCGCTTTATTCTACATCTGCATAAATTCCCATACCATATTTAGAATTCCGACACAGATAGTCAGATATTTGTCTTACATCTTTTTTCGTCCAGCCAATTGTTTCTTGACCATGAATAATCATCGTTATGCAAACACTGGCACATCAGTAGTTTCTTCTGATTTCTCCAAGCTTTGAAATTCTTTAGTGTTTGAAAAAGACTTGAGCAAATTCCTTGACTAGGCCGGCAAAAATGACAGTTCTAAGCCCCATAGGATGAGTCTTTCACTTCAGCCGCTTGTATCACAATTCTATTGCCATAACCGGCTGGTCTCCTCCTCCACTGTGATCTTTCTAGTAAGAGAGACACGAGATCTGTTTTACAAGGATCTGAATCCAAATGAATCAGACCATACTGGTGATTGTGCGAGTGGGAGAAAAATGTCATTAAAAAAAAATGGTCTTTAATTTCGATCCAGCCATACACTCACACGTCAACTGAACTATCCACATAATCTGATTGTTCCAATCATTTACTCAGGTTGAGTTGATAATGCATGGGAAAATCGGTAGCTTAACTAGGTGATGCCAGGCTTGGCTTAAACATCACCAGACTCTGTCTAAAGTTTGGGGCACTAAGCCTTCACGCCTGGGGAAAATCCATAAAGTTCTTTAGTGTATCCCCAATAACTGAAACATATTTTTTGCAAAATTCAATGATTTTGACTTCATTACCCAACGAATCAGACAAAACACCTTCGATCTGATTTCAAACATGATATAGGGAATGCCTCATATTACAGGATGACCAATAGATGGCATTTTGTTGGTCTAACTTGCTCTGACCAAGACATATTGCTCAAGTTGACAGCTAAAAAATGCTACAGAGTGGCAATTCACTCACACCAATGTTTTATGCCACTTGAAGGAACAGCTTAAGCTATTCATGTTACCAGCTGGCTTGCAAGTGTGTGGTCTCCTTAACTCTGAATCCAAATAAAGCCAAAGAATAATGATGATGTTGAATATTATAATTCCACACCACCGCACTGACAATGAAAAACAGTTCTGGCAAACTACTGGACAACAGACTCTGTCCAAACACATTTGATCTGTTCCTGTTTGGCCAGAAATTCACAGGCTCTGTGGTCTGTGATTGGACCATTAACCTTGTGAGTGCTGACTGTAACAAGACGCATATCAATGCTCAAACAATGACTAATGAGTTGCTGTATTTCGTAAACAAATTTAATGAGAAAAAAATGATCAAAATATACAACATTCTGGTAGGATGTACACTTGGCATTACAAAGATGATAATAATAACAACAGTAATTATCTCATTCTTTATCATAATCATTAATATATATATATATATATATATGTATATCATAAATCTGTTGGGTTAAAAAATAATTATGTTTACCTCTGACGGTGCACACATTAGCATAATAATTATAATTATCTCTGTGTAAGAAAAAAAACCCAAACACTTTTGACTCTTATTTCCATGACTATTCGAGGTCTGTGAATTGGCCAATCAGCAAACAGTCCTGATTAGCAAAGATGAAATGAGTGGACAACATTCTACTTGATGAGGCTACTTTCTTGCATAACATCACGCATGTCGCCAGGTCAGCACCAACACTCCCTTCACTTGCTGTGCTCCTGTCTTTCCATTTGTTGGTAAACTGTGACCTGATAGGTCAAGGCCACATAACATCTTACCCTGTAACGGCACTAAAGGAAAATATTGAGCTGAAATATTCCCATGATTTAATGTTTCACACCAAAAATATTTCACAAAAATAATATGAATGACGGTGATGTGAACTAGAAGGGGGAATCACAGTTAAACAAAACAAAGAAAATAAAACAATTTTTTTATAATTAAATTATGATCTGTGTATTTTTGGTCTATCGTAGTTATGATCTAATCGGGATCTATAGCATACAGTGGAAGAGCCAGCTAACCAAGGCCTTCTACGACATAAACGTATTGACAATGATCAAGTTCTAAGATGTGGGATGTCTGTCTGATTAAAACTCAAAGTTATAACAAAGAACAAAGAGGCATCAGATCCATCCATCCTTGACACATATCCGTTCCGCAAGCAGCTGACAGCACACAGAAATAGTCAAACGATAAACCGAAAAAAAAAAAAAAAGACAAGAGCAATAACAAGTTCTATAATTTTCATATGACATACGGAGAAGTGGACATGCAATTGGAAATATGAACTCAGATTCAGGTTTGGAGAAAACTAGATTTTTTTTTCATTACAGTCTCTGATTTCGTATTGATGAGACTTGACTTTGGATGTATTTCTGTTTATATTTTAGTTCTTTTTTTGTGGACAATGAGGGAATGAGCAGCCCAAGGTTAGCCGCATGAATATCGCAGGACGCGTATAATGAAGAAAGAAAGAAAATTAAAAAAGAAAAGTTTGACAATGTGCCTTGTGCAATTCCACTTCTCAAATGCAGCCACATGACAAATAGAGCACAAACATTTCATTGTCACACCCTCAAAACAAACAAACTGACCACCAATCTTTGACTATTCCTGTCCTGGCTACCTACTGTCCCCCTCCCTCCATGACACTTACAGACAACACAAAACTTGAGCTCTGCCCGAGACACTTTGAACTCTTTTACTGACAAGTTGAGTCACAACCTATAGACTATTGTTATGGATTACTGGGAGTTTGTTTCAAAGATGGGGTTTCAAGCCCTGAGATCCAGCAGCTATGACTTCAACACTATGCTAGAAAACTGCAAAAGTCTCTAATCTTTGATACAGAGAATATAGGAAGTCTCTCTAACATGAGAGATGTACTTTTGGTAGATGCTATCAATAGGAAGGATAGGTGAAAAAAACCACTCGAGTCATTACAGCCCTCAAAAGATCAAAGGTGAAAGTTGCCCCCCCCTTACTGTCCATCACCATACTGAAACTGACATCACATGTAGACCAGTGGGTTGTGGAGGCTGGATGGTTGACGTAACTACTCAATTGTCATGACCCCTATCCTCTCTAAAGGTCACTAGCAGTGCTCAGCATATCCAGACAGTGAGAATAAAGGCAAATGTACATTCCATACAGGGGGCAGAACTGTGCTCTACATTCTCAGTAGAGATACAACTTTACTGAAGTCGAACAGCCCAAATTAGAACAAGTTTTTGCAACAACATTCTGACATTAGACGGAGAAAAAAAAAACAAAGTCCATATTTTGAACCAACAATTTCATTCTTTCCTCCCCACACCGTTTCACATCCGTGCATAATTTAGAAACAAGAAAAGTAATTATAATAATAAAGAGAGGGGGAAAAAAAAACAACACATCAAAATCTCATTTTCAAATCACAGTCATACAGGCAGATTTTACGTCTCATTCTATAATGATTTCAGGCATTATAATTTCTTCTCTCTCTCTCTGTCTCTCACACTCCCGCAATCTGTCACAGCAAACTGGCACCGTTCTTCTGCTGACATCTCTTAGACTCCAGTCTGCTTCTCTCCTCCACGTGCCTGCCAGCCATTCTGGGTATCTTTCTCTCTGCTCCACGAGTGTGCCTCTAGTTGATATATTGTGCTAGCCATCGAAAGCCTTCCCCGTAGCCCTGTCGCTTCAGTACACTGCACATAAACAGCTCCATGGGTCGGCCGGGGAGTTCGCTTCTTGATACTGTGCCCTGATCCGACACCAACAAACATGGTTGACCATTTCTCTTGAACATCAATTTTCCATCATTTAACTCATTCCACCCGCACTTGCCTTCCCCTAGTTCACCCTACCAGCTAGATTGGTTTGAGAGTCTGAATGTTCTCGTAGAAATCAGAAACTACCAAATACATTCATGACACTTATTTTGTCCACCCTGGCTGAGTTTACCGGCTATAGTGTTTTTGTCCAGAGATGCCCAGAGAATTGTTGCCAAATTTAAACCTGATGAATAAAGCACAAGGCTGTGATTTTTTTTTCTAAAATCTTTGTTCCCAAGAATCTTCAGCACTTTTTATTCCTTCCATTATGACTGAATTATTACACTTACAGAAAAAATACCCCTTTCAAAAAAAGAAAGAAATTGAGGCTTCAGTGTAAAATGTAATGTATAAAATTTCCAGGGTGACAATTTCACCTATTTGGACATGTTGGACAGGAGTAAACTGGAAAATTAACTTAACATTTTTTTCTTAAAAATCCTTTCTTAGATGTAATTCTGTTAAAAGTGTAATTATCAAAAAAAGAAGAACGGACAATGTATTTACCTTTCCTGTGGTCAAATTGTGTAAACCAAACCAATGCCTTATTTCGTCCTCGCTGGCAGCACCTGGAATATCGATCTTATTGCCTAATATCAACACTGGAGCGTTGGCCACTTGTTCATCTGTCAGTAAACTCTGTGAACAAAACCAAGGGCAGGTGTGTTATGTTACATAATGTGTTTTGTAACAAGAATATAA
Organism: Peronia peronii; assembly: GCA_039654565.1. NCBI lineage: Eukaryota > Metazoa > Mollusca > Gastropoda > Systellommatophora > Onchidiidae > Peronia > Peronia peronii. The sequence continues at coordinate 3,958,073 of JBCEWB010000012.1, read as the reverse complement.
ATCACAGAAGTGTCATCGAGCCAAAGATTATAAAGGGTGGGCCAAAAGTAAGCTAACACTTTGTAAATAGGTACTTCACACCTTTCAAAACATTCTACTACAATTAAATTTCTTAGTTAGAATAAAGTTAGTTTAATACTTTATTTACATCTAAAGAAGTTTAATCTTGTAAATGTTCAAAATATAGTTTTGAACTGATTTACAAGAATGATGTGGCTGATTTTCACCTAAAGCATCACACAAATGGGCAAACAATTGTTAGTCTAATCATGACCCAATCTGTATTTTGCACCCGCATTTAATCAAAGTAATATACATTACAGTGAAAGTCATCATTTAACCATTAAGACTGCAATACAAGACAAAGGCAGGGAAAAACTGGGTGGAGCATTGCACTGGCAAAAGGATAAAAGCTGTGGATTCCAGGCCCCTACTGGAGCAAGGATATTCTTCTCACTTGTTAGACACAAACTAACCAACTTACATCTAATTCTGCCTTGGCCTCGGCAAATCTGCCCCGATCTTGGCAATCAATCAAAAACACAATACCGTCCACTGCGGGGAAGTAATCTTTCCATACTCTTCTCGCTGAGGAGCAAAGTCGTAAAACCACAAGTCATGACAGATGGATTAGCACAGGATATCACTTATCACTGATAAACTGCGAACACAAGAAAAATATCTCCTATAAATTCTTTCTGGGGTCTCATCAACTGCGAATGGAATATTCTTTTGAGAGCAAATACAGTTGATGTATGTTAAACATAAGCTAGCAATCCTCTATTATTGTCCAGTTTCTTCTGCATTCTCTTCTTTTTCTTTTCAAATACACTACGGTCTCATGACCATAAATTAATACATATTCTCATCAGCAAAACTCAACCTTCTGATGCGATGAATCTCATATTTAAAGGGCTATCAGTGCCAAACAGAGGACAACCTTATGCACGTTGTCTCTCACCTTGTCTGTGACCACCAAGATCAAAGGTTGTGAACTTCATGCCGCCCATGGACAATTCTTCCGATGCTGTGGAGTTACAACAGATTGATGAATCAGTGCATGTCATATTATGTAACCATCAAAACGTGAGAATAAGGGCCTCATATGAGACAAAACTTGTGGTTGTTAAAGATAGGTTATTCAAAACCCCAGCAAAACTGATGATTTACAGAAATATTAGTCTTTATCTTTTTTTTCTTTTATTTTGGGGGGTGGAGGAAAGGATGAAATATATCAGATATGATAACAAATGCACTTCTGTATCCCTGTAACTGTGTCTCATAGATTTAGAATAGAAAACAGCTTTTATCTTCTTTACTACAGAAACACAAGGACAAGACTATTCGATTATGACTATAAGCACCAGTCTCCTCATCAGAGAAGGGTCTAACAACAGCACTTCAACAACAATACCAGCAAAAATAATTCTTGTCATCTTGTACCTGTTCATCACAATTCAAGTCAAATATGGACAAATAAAAATGCTTGAATTTGCTAACTTTAACAAGGCCATGAAACAATGCTAAATTCATTTTGATACAAACATGAGAAACCATGCACAAAGACAAAATCTGGGTCAGTCAACAAGCAGGTTGTTAAGGAACTCTTTATCGTGGCACTGAATGCAACTGTTTAGAGCATAACTGATATGTTTGATTTATTAAAATGAAATATACAATAGGCCTACATGTTATATAATCAGAATCTTGCAAGAGGATTGACATGTCAATCTGACAATCAGACAATATTAGAGTAATAACAAAATCCCAGATAAAATGATCGACATACAACTCTGCAGCTGATGGATGCGTCACTCGTACATGACATACAACTTCAATCACGAATGTTGCTATAAAAGCTTCAGCAAAATGAGCTATTTCCATGTTGGTCACATGATCAAAGAAAATTTGCTCACATGCTGATTTTGCGTTACATATCCTCTGCACATGACAGGCACATTATGTGAATTATAAGCAGTCAGTTGTACCCACACCATATAAATAAACCCACAGGCCAGCAAATTTCCTGTGGTCATGTGACCGACATCCAAATACTTCATTCATCAAGCTCTACTGCAATGCAAACTCTATTCTACAAATCTTAAGCACTATCACAGCTTCCATTTCCGGTGGTCACTGATATTCTTCATTCAGAGGGCATAAATCTGAAAATTATTTCCGTAAGCCTTTCACAGAGCAGGTAACTTAAAAATTCAAAACCATGCCATTAATAAAGTTTACTTGACTGAAGAAAATGACATGCTAGTTCTCAATTTTTCAACTGGAAATAAAATTTTACTACAAACATGTTAGTTACAAAGATTACATACTGTCCATTCAAATTTATAGAAATTCAGACACAAATCTTATCATGTATTTTCACAGTTTTATTTATTCATTTACATGTCAACATGTGCCAAATCAGCTCATTAGCAGCTTAAAAAAAAAAAAGGCATGATGCAATAAATATCTTTCTGGTACAATGGTCATACTTCATGCAGGGATTAAATACTAAATCAATTCTAGCAGCTGACATTCAAAGTTCCTGGCTACTACAACACTCCCTTCACTCCCTTCAGCAAGTGTAACGAAAATGACTCCCCCTCAATAAACCCATTTGACGAATGATCATGGAACAACAGTAGTAATTTTCTACATCTGCTCGGACTGTCACTACACGGGACAAATTACGTCATTTTCTGCCTCATATACTCCACAAAATGATCAGGTATATGTATGAACTTGTGTTTCTCACGACTTACTTGGGTGAAGAGTTGGTACATGCTGTGCCATTCTGTCATCTTTCAGCCTGTGCAGCAAGGTAGTTTTGCCAGCATTGTCTAACCCCAGGAACACTAATTTACCCGATTTCTTCCATAAACCTAAGAGGAAGATAAACAAAAATGCACAGCTGAAAGGAATGATCATGCAGTTAGTACAGCCAGGAGAGGTGAATCTATTTCCACAGCACAACTTCACATTCAGGCACGAAAAAATGTATCGCGTGACACTCCTTTTCAGCTTTTCAATCTTCGTACATTCACCAGATGTGTTGAAGATATTGATGTAGATGATCATGAAATATGTAGACAGTAGAGTTTCAACTATTTTGATTGACTTATGATCTTACTTTGCGATGAGTTCAGCAGGGGTGTGACATTTATTATTGGTGTCTTCTTTTGTGAAGATTTTTTCCAGACTAGTCCATTTAATGAATATTTTCCAGTTAATTATTATGATATTGATACTGTAAAACTCAATATAGAAGGATTAATGTTTTGTGGGGGGGGGGGGGGGAGGGGGAAACACAAAGCCAAAATGTCCACTGAATGCTACTGCTTTCCCTGCAAACCCACT
>JBCEWB010000012.1:3936804-3952468 GCA_039654565.1 Peronia peronii | reverse complement strand
CTGAAGAACCGGACGAAACCATAATTGATGGTCAAGTAACTGAGACTGAAGTGTCAAGCTGGCAGGCCATCGAAGAAGTTGAGATTCAAGTCGATGAGGAGCCAGAAACCAAAACTGCAGCAAGAGAAGATCTATTGGGTCAGGACATACAAAAGAGATTCCTTGAAATGTACAATGAAATTGAAACTAGTGCCAGTCAACAAAAGGATGAGCTGGCAGAGGAATTTGAAGAAGAAACAATGGCACTAGCAATCGATGTTTCACAAGTGGAGACAACTCTGCCCTTGAGAGAGGAAACTGGGGAGGAGGAACTAGACCAAATGGATGCTGAAGATGAGGAGACTGTACCAGAAAAGGTTGAAGCAGAAGATTTGCCCATTGCTGTCGACTTAACCCAAATAGAGAGTGTCCCATTGTTGCAAGATGACAACAGATACATCGACCTCGCCGATTCCGAGTATATGAAAGCTACTGAAATAGATGAAACAATACAGGTTGCTGATTCCGCAGCAGAGACTCCCCGCACTGAAATAGAATCGGCAATGGATGTTAAAGATATCAGGACCGAAGAGACACAAGACAGTACGATGCAAAAGTCTTCTGAGGAACTAGCCGTGCTCGAGGAAGACATTCCAATCTGCATCGATCCGTCCCAGACAGAATCCATGCCCTTGTTGCCAGGCGACGATGCTGGCGTCATCAGACTTGACGATACTAGGACATCAGACTCGGCCATGGGCTCAAATGTTGAGGAGTTAACACAAGAAACGAATGTCCTATCTGATGCTATCGTCGTGGAGCAAGCATTTGAAATTCTTGGGTCGAAAGAAGAGACATCTGCTGAGAAATCAAAGGAAAGAGGTGATGAAGAAGATGTACAAGAATATGAAGAGGAGGAAGAAGATGAGGAGGAAGAGACAGAGAAAAGAGAAGATACAGAGATGAAGGCAGAGGCGGAAAAAACTGATAAAGAATTTCATGAAGGCGAAGAGCAGATGGAAATAACATCAGCTACAGAATCCAAAAAAGAAGACGAAGTAAAAGAAGAAGAGGAAGAAGAAGAAGAAGAAGAAGAAGAAGAGGAAGAAGAAGAAGAAGAGGAAGAAGAAGAAGAAGAAGAAGAAGAAGAGCAAGAAGAAGAAGAAGAAGAAGAGCAAGAAGAAGAAGAAAAGCAAGAAGAAGAAGAAAAAGAAGAGGAGGTTCTGCAGCAAACACAAATTGCAACGGAGCAAACATCTCCTTTATCAGAGGACACTCGAGAAGAAGAAGATGATGGGACCACAGGTGTGCCTTACTCAGACGACCTTCAAGAATCCATCCCATCCATTGACCAGAGCAGTGTGAAATGCCTAGAGTGGCTGTCTACAGTATCTGATGGTGTAGAAAGTGAGGCTGTAGATCTGGAGTCCGATGATGTCATGAACCGACCAACCAGCCCCGAAGCCGTGGATGACGATTTCATCAAGTCTATTGTAGAAGCAAATCGCGAAAGAACTATCGATATTACTCTGGAATCAGGCGCAGAACTGCCTGACTTTGCAAGTTCGTTTGCTGAAAATGACGACATTGAATTTGCCGAGGATGTCCGAGGTGTTTCGGTGTCATCACAAGAGATGCGTGAAGTGTTCCAGCTACAGACAAGTCAAGAAGCAAGGATGTCTCTGAGCGCCATTGCCAAAGCTCAGCAAGAGAGTCGACAATCGGACTCAGGCCCCAAGTCTCCTCGCGATGGCTACCATGATATGCTGGAGGTGTTCGGTATCAACGAGCAGGAGAAAGTGCATGGCTCAGGTGCAAGCAAAGAAAGAAATCTGCCCTCGACCTCCTCTCGGGAATCTCTGGAATCCATCGACCCTGACGTGGTGAAGATGCTGGAAGCTTTTGGTATGGTGGGCTACTCCACGTGTGCCGAAGAGATAGACTCTGAGCTAGCATCGATCCCGGCCGTCCACTTGCTAAACAGACCAGAAAGTCCAATGTCCATGGCAGATGATGGGGAGAAAAGATCAGGGGACAGTTCCGCCCCTCCAGAACAGGAGACTCCTCAATCCTTTGAAGAAAGTTTCCTGGCCATCAACGACGTGGACATGGGAAATGAAGAAGCGGTTGAGTGGACGCTCCAGAGAACCGACAGTCCCGAGGCGGAGTTTCTTGAGGAGGCAGTGGCTGAGCCCATTGCCGAGGGCACAATAGAACAGTCTGACCAAGTTGAGTCTATAGTCGACGATAGCTCCAATTTCGATTTCACTAGCAGGGAGCTGTTGTCAAGGGCTACAGAGGAGCAAGTCAGCTCGGTCACTGTTGAAGAAGAAAATGTCAGCCTGGAGGAAAAAGAACAGATTCTCCTTGTTGGCAACGAAGATGATTTCGAAGCTGATACAAAGCAGCAAGTCGAGGAGAAGACTGATGACAGCGAGGGCGAGAAACTAGATGAAGAAGCTGAAGAACTTCCAGTTGAAGAAGATCTGCCTGTCACCATCGATCCCACACAGCTTGAATCTGTGCCATTGTTACCAGACGTCGCCGATGACGTCATCAAGGTTGAAGATGAAGACGAAGTTATAGCCAAGTCGCAGACAGAATTGTCAGAGACAACAACTAGTCTGGAGTTCGAAGAACAGGAAAGACAAATCACAGATCAACAAGAACCTGAAGCAGAGCAAGAACAGGAAGAAGTGTTAGAAGACCAACCAATCAGCATAGACCTGACCCAGGCAGAGTTCCTACCTTTGCTGCCAAGAGAAGAAGAAGCAGGAACAATCAGACTAGACGAGACTGTGGGAGCACCTGGACCCCAGTCTGAAGTACAAACAGATGAAATTTCTGACATGACAGTTACTGCAGAGGCAACTGAAACCCAACAAACTGGTTCTCTTCAGAGAGATACAGAAGACAGAGAACAACTTGTAACAGAGCAAGAAGAAAAGGAAGATGACGATGAGCAAGATCAAGATGAGGAAGAGGAACATATTGAAGAAGAGGAAGAAGATGAAGAGGAGGAAGAAGAGGATGAGGAAGAAGAAGAAGAAATAGAAGAACAAGAAGAAGGAGCGACACAGGGGAAAGTGGAACACGAGGTGGAAAAAGACAAAGAACAAGAATTTTTTGAGAAAGAGACTGAAGTTCTAGAAACTGGCACAGTTGATGGTGTCCAACAAGAGACTCGTGTGCAAGAGCTTTCACAACAACAAGGAACTCTTGAACAAGAGCTTCGTGAATTTGAGAGCTCCGAACAAGAGACACGGGAAGAATCTCTAACACAAGAAATTCGTGAACAAGTTTCAGAAGAATCATATGAAGAATTTCAACAACAAGTTGAGAGCGCATCCGAGTCTATTAGTTCTGTTCAGACACCAGACTCTCCATCAAAGATGTCCCTTCACGCCATCGATCATATGGAACAACACATTGAACAAACCAGCCAGGATGCGGAAGAACTACAGATAATGGAGACGCTCAGATCAATAGACCGCAAGGAATACCGTACATCCATTGATTCGTCCGAGTCCATTCGGCTGGCGGTCAACTGGATGGGACAGAGGGTGGAACCTGGTGGGTCAACAGACAGACTTCAGGCTGAAGAAGCTGAGGAATCGATACCTCTCTCAGATATGGAATCTCAACAAGTGTTACTGGCTGGAGCAGAGGTTGAAAGGTCATCCCTGGTCACCGACGCCGAGTCCAGCAGCTTGACCGATGAGAGTGTGTACATGAGTGCAGCAGACATGTCTTTCGAAGCAAGACTGGACATATCTGATGAACAAATCACCTACCAAGTGAGGCCAGATGAGCTTATCCAAACTGATGCCGAACTTGAGAGGGACATCGCTGCTGAAACTTGGAAGGAATCTCTAATATCCGAAACACTGGAGGAAAGTTTGGAGGAGCAATCTGAAGATACTGGTGACCAGAGCAAAGAGACGGAAACATCGTTAGACGAAGCATCTGAAGAAGACATTCAATTCATGGCAGCCGAAGCGGATCGGAGGTTCAGTACGCCTTCCTTAGACCGGCCATCTCACTACGCAATGGGTGACAGAAGATTCAGCACTCCGGAGATGGATAGAAAGTTTGTGGTTCCTTTCGTGGACAACGGGCAGGGCATCGTCGAGGCTGACTCAGATTTTGAACTGTACAAGCCGATGTACGACACGACCCCGTCAGAACGTCTAGTGCCAGAAACGGCTCATGAAGACATCCAAGGTGTGGCCATTGAGGAACAAGAAACTCAGGCAGAGGTAGATAAGACGGTTGAGCAGACGACAGCAGCAGATGTGCCAGCAGACGAAACTGTAGCCACAGACGTCCTTGGCCTTGAGCACAGTCACGTGGCAGAGGGCGCTGACCTCGCGGGGCGCTCGCGAGAGGATGACGTCATGGATATTGCTGACACAGATGTCAAGGCCGAAGAGCCGGCAGCAAGCGCTGATGTAAAAGCTGATGTAACAGAAGGTAATAGTTTGGCTGTTGTCAACTGTTTACTGTTTTGACTGTCAACTAAATGACTTCCCGTTTCCAAGAACAAGAGGTGTGAGACAAACATTGTAAAAAAGGAAATATCTCTTTTTCTCTTGTTATTTAAAACATGGGTAACTGAAAATTCCGAAAAATTGACTATGAGCTGATTTTTGTCTTATTGTGATAATTTTTTCATACTTTTTAGCTTCAACGTTTTCAAAGAACAAAGGAAAAAATGATTTTGTTCCTTCTTCACAATACGTCAACTCAACCTCTTGTACTTGGCAAAGGGCTAGAACTTAGAAAGCTGAAAAAAAAGCTCATGTACCCCAATCTAAGTGTTAAACTTGCGAGTAACGGGTTGTAACTTTTTTTAAGAGTTGCGTTTTATGGTTTGTTTGAAAAGTAAGCCGAGAGCTTGGCTTCACTTCACTCTATGTGTGACTGCCTAATTAATGGAAGAAAGATGCACAATAAATTCACAAACAAATTAATTTTGATTCATTCATTGTAGGCAGAAGTAAACTTGGTGTCATGAATGTAGTATTTGTGTTGATATTCTAATTTGACATCTATGAACAGGTGACTGGAAACATGTGTTCATAATTATTGTAGTACAGTATCACATAAGATACATTGTTATAAACATTTCACAATAACCAACTCTTCACTATGCCATTGTGCTATAATGATAATGATGACTATGATAACGATGAGGACAATGTTGATAAGGAAATGAAAATAGTACTGATGAAAATAACGATGATAATATTGATAATAATAACAATAAGATGGGGTTAATTTATCCGATAAATGTAGTTTTTATAGCATTGTCTTAAGAGATATTCGTTACAATTGTATATATTTGGATGCTTCTAAGGCAAAATTGAGGATTGTCCAGAAACAGATTATATGGTAATAACTGACCACTGACTATTTGTTCCCATTCCACAGAAGAGCAGGGCTACGCCGCCCAGCTTGCTGAGGTCCACTCCATGATGACGTCATTCTCGCGGCGCGTGAGCGCGGACATTGACAGATGCCAGGTGGATGTGATCGAAGCCATCGATACCCTGGTGGAGAAAATGGCGCACGAGCTGCAGCAAGGGACACTATCCAGGGCTGAAGTCATGGAAGAGTAAGTTTTCAGCTCAAGGCCTAGAACTGAAATCACTCAAGTCTGTTTTGTCCGAATTTATAGCAAAAGGAGAATTTTTCTCCCCTGAGGTTACAATATGCCATTCTTCAAGATTACATTTCATGACTTTTGAATGATTCTATTTTACATTTTGACTGTGGGGTTCTCACTGATTTTGTTAACGTAAGGATTTTCTCGATTTTCGCTCAAAACGTGTGAAATGTAACTGAGGTGCCTCTTGGATTAGAAGCTTCAAAAAGTAGAAAATGCAGTTTTGGTTGAACCAGTAACTATTTGTTCTTTATCCCATGGTGGAACGTAACATTGATAGAGGGCAAAACAAACAAAAATAGTTCAGAGAAAATATCTCCAAAGACAGTGATCCATTTTCTACCCAGAGGGTATTCTGAATCTTTTTTTTACTCTATCTTATTTTAAAGAGGATTATTGTGATCTTCTATTATTGACAGGACTTAAACTGTTCTTTTTCCACAACAAATGACTCATAAAACTTAATTTTTGAGTCTTGAATTTCTCTATTTCATTTTCATACGGCTGAGCAATTCTGGTCTTAGTCTTAGTTATAGTTTTGTACCATGTGATATTTACTGTTTGTTTCTCCCTTGTTCCCAGAATCAGCAATTTGACATCCGGCCGTCCCGGGGTGATCGTGTCGGAGTCTCAGCCACCATCTCTGCAGGAGAGTCGGGAGAGCACACCAGGAAGATCCTTGACCCGCCAAGGTCCAGAGGAGAGCTCAGACCCGGCCCAGCTCAACCGAGAACAACTGGAGAGCGAGATCTATGAGATCCTGGATGAAATTATGTCCTTACTGGGAGCTGTGTCGTCTAAGAGAGCGTCAGCTGTGTCGGTCGCTGACTCGCAATCTGAAGCTCAGCAAGAAACGCCAGACACTATCCCAGAGACCGCCGACATTGCAAAAGGTGACTCTGAGATTGAAAGCCACATCACCGAAGAAAACAAGCCTACTGACGGTAGCAGTGCACCAACTGAGGAGAAAGATGTATCCCAAGATCTGGAGGATGCTGAAGTGGTAGGAATTCTTGAGGAGCCTGCCAAACGTCGGGCTGGGGAGTTCCTGACGGGGAAAGATAGTACGAGTGGATCCCTCACGGCGCTGTCCCCGTACGACAATGTCCCAGCCGTGCCCTTCAACTCACCAATGGACCAGTCGCCCACAGACATGGAGAGAGAGACGGTGGAAGAGGGAGAAGACACTGATTTGTTTATCCGAGAAGAACACGATTTGACTGAATCGGCTGCCGCACCTGAGCAAATGGGTCAAACCGAACAGCCACAAAAAGGTTTGATTGAAGATATTGGAGAATTTCCAGAAGAACAAGAATCTGCAGCAGAAGAAGAACATGCTGATGGCATCCCTGGCGACAGCATCTCTGAGTCAGCAGCAAGTGAAGAACTTGTCCACAGCACACAGGAATATCTTGACTCTGACGGCAAATTTGTCGAGACAGTCCCTGCCCCTGAGAGAGGAGACGATTATCTAGACCAGGGAGATGCACCTTGGCTGGTGGAAAGGAAAACAAGTCATGAAATAACAGATGAAGAAATAAGTCAAGGAGCTGAGCGAATTATAAAACTTATCTGTGAGGTTTCTGAGAGCCCCTTACTTTCAGACACTGAGGAATTGTTACTCACAAAAGATGAAGAATCCATATCATTAGAGGTCAATGTAGATGAAAGAGATATATTACTTCAAGATCAGGAACTAGAAAAAGTTGAAACAGACACCCTTGCATCTGTGACAGAATTTAAATCCGCAGAGGGTGTTGACCAAACAGTTCCTGAAGCTTCTAAACCTGATTCTCTGGAGGAAGAAGAAGAGACCTCAGCACCGGTGGAAGAGATGGAGTCAGAACGTCTGACTGTGAGCGCCGGGGATTCAGCACTGACCGAGGGCTCGGATGAAGATTTTGACATCATAGACATACCTGACACAGCGGAACACGTAGACAAGGCTCAAACTGCTGAAAGCAAGGAAAAAAGTAGAGCTACCTCGGCACTCCCTAGTACAGAGACAAGTGTCAGGGACATGGAGACAGAGTATGAGCAATCTGTCTTGTTCAGACTACAAAGTCTATACTATGTCGACCAACATGGAAACAGAATGCTCTCTGACAAACACACGGTAGATATTGATGGTCAGGACAAAGAGATTCCATCCGCTGTCAGTGAGCCACACGACGTCTTGATCCAGACAGAGACCAAAGAGAAAGAAGAACAGGTGGATAATGTCACCGATGAAAAGTCACGGACCGATGAAGGTGATGATGTTGATGATTTTGTGATGGTGGAGGTGCCTGAAGAGGATGAAGATCAAACTAATCGTGGACAGGTCGTCACCGAATCGGCAGTTCCAGACATGGAAACTCAGGCTTCACAAGTCATTGACGGTAGAGAGGATGAAACCAGCTTAGACATGGCTCAATATTCAGAAGAGATGCAGAGCAGTTATGATGAGAAATTGGCTGACGAGTTGGCCGAGAATATCGTCAATGAAGTGCTGGCGTCTCAGGATCAAGTGCGACTCCTCTCCGACACAGGCCCAGCCATGTACCAGGTCGCTGAGAGCGAACACGAGGCAGCCAGAACAACAGCGTCAACAGCTGCCGGCTCTAGTGAGTACCAGGATGAGGTTGTTACACGTGAAATTGATTCCACGACGTCAGAAGAAGAAACAGCGGCGTTGTTGGCATCTGCAGAGGGTGAGAGCACACAGAAATCTGAATCTGATATCGAAACAATTAGACTTGATGATGTTGAAACAGCACAAGGCACAGAGGAAACAGGGCTCTCGCCGACAACATCTGAAGGTTTTGATACCTCCATTCAACACGAAATAGTCCAAAGCTCGGTGGAAAAAATGCAAGAGGAATATTCAACAACTGAACAAGACACAGAAATTACTGAAGGTTATCAAACAGACAGCAGATCTTGGGTAGAGATGGCAACAGAAAGTGAAACAGCCGAGTGGGAGAGCCAAACCTCTGCAGAGACAAATGACAGAATTGAGTCCCAGAGTCTTGACTACAAAACCACAGCCAGGGCGCAGCTAAGCGAGGAAGAAACGGCGACCACTGACGACCGAGACAAAGCCGAGGCTGATGAACTGGTGGCCTTTGGTGAGAGTTTGCTAGAAAACTTAGAGATGGAGGAGGAAGACGAGGAAGAAGACGACCGAGTTTTGGCCCAGGACGCTGGATTCTCTCCAGCCAGACCTCAGACTATCTCTCAAGGGGAATTCCCCTCGGCTGGTGGACCGGACAGTGATGTCACGTCTTTGCTGTCCTTCGAGCTAGACATGCGGGCGGTCGCTGCTGGAGCCCCTAAGGTGGAGATTATCTCCCCGACCACCTCAGAATCTGATGGCGCCTGGCTGGAGACACCAGACAGTGAATATACCAGGTTCCCGGCTGAGGACACGACAACCCAGGAACCAGAAGGTGCTGCCTCTCCTGCTGATGAGGCTGATGTTACCTCTGTACCCTTAGGTCCAGCTGACCTCACGTCACCAGATTCGGGAATCACATCGCCAGAAAACTTTGAGATGGACCCGTTGTCACCCATAGCTAAAGACACTGTATGTACGCCCTCGGAGGTGACAGGAACATCTATCATGAGCGCTGAAGAGGAATTGATGCGCCTGGCAGCGTACGATCCAGAACTTGACTCTTTCCTACAGCTAGAGGCAGAACTTGCTTCATCCATCGAGAAAGATGATGAGGGGAAAATCTCTGAGGATTTCGGTGCAACAACTCTTGAAAAACTGGAACCCGGACTCAAAGCTGAGGAAGATGATCAACTGGCTGCAGTTACTGAAACAAAAGAAAAACTACTGGAAACATCGCAAGGAGAAGAAGAATTATTTATGTCTGCCATTGAATCTCAAGAGACATCAGAGAAACAGGTGGATGATCTATTTGTGTCTGCTATAACACAAGATTTCTATCAGGAGTTTTCCTCTACCTCGGAAGCGAAACATATGACCGACTTATCTGATGACACACAACTGTCGAACAAAGAGAAGGAATTTGAGACTGAGATTGCTGATAAGACCACCATCCAAGAAGAAAACTCTGTACTTGATGAGATTGCAGCTTCCTCCACGAGCATGGAGGATGTCGAAGCACAGTTTTTGTCCCAAAAGGAAGACACAATTTCTCACGAAGCTTATGATTCAGACACTGAATTCAATTCTTCAACAACTACAGATGAAAGCTGCATTACTGTTGTGGACAGACTGGACTCTGAAGTGTCCCAGACAGACATTGCCTTCATCTCGGGGATTTCCCTGGAGGAGGGAGACGCCAGACTTGGCATTTCTATAGATACCGACGAATGCTTGGCAGAACAACCTGAGGACGAGATGTTCAAGCTCGAGCAGGAGACAGCAGAGAGTGATGATGTCAAAGTGGTCTCATCAGATGCGACCCCAACAGAGGCCGAAGAGCAGAAATCTGTCGAAATGGCTCAACCTGGTGCCGAGCCTGTGGAATCAGTCGTGGTTACGAGTGTCACTCATGATGTTGACACTGCACTTCAACCTGTTGAAGAATCTGCTATATCAGGCCATGATACCTTACCTGCTGAGACGCCTCTCGCTGCTGCAAATGTCAGCACAGATAATCTAATCCCGTCGGATAAAACCACAGCTCCGGCCGATCAGAACGACATCCAGGCTGAAACTGAGCGAGAAGCGGAAAACGAGGAAGACGAGGAAGAAGAGGAGGAGGAAGAAGAGGAAGAAGAGGAAGAAGAGGAAGAAGATGAAGAGGAGGAAGAAGAGGAAGATGAAGATGAAGAAGACGATGATGATGAGGATGATGAGGATGGAGACGGAAATGAACAGGATGACAAAGACGTTGAATATGAGGAGGAAGAAGAGGAAGAAGCTGCAGACTCTGATGAGGATAGTCAGTTTGGAGATGAGGACGAATCTGAATCCGAGTTTGAGACTCCCCAATACCAGGACAGACTGAGAGACGAGGTGGCCTCGGCCATGTCGCAGGAGATCGTCCTGATGGCGGAGGTGGAGGTGGCCATGGAAGATGTGGCTGACACCAAGGAATCTCCTATGGCCAGCCCTTGTGACGAGGCCTCACGGATGGAAGCTTTCGCAGCACTCCAGGCATCAAAACAGAAACAGGCATCTTCTGAACTTGAAACTTCTAAACAAACACAAAAACAACGGACTTTTGAGCTCCCAGAACCTGGAACGATGGAACCAGTTTCGGCACTGCCCGAAGGTTTGATTTCCTCACCATCTGAAGAATCTCAGTCAGTATCCGAGACATCGGCCGAGTCCACACCAAGACGGAGAATACCATCTCTGTACAAGAGATCCATGTCGGCCAAACTGTCTCGGGCCATGAGTGACGATCCAGAAAAATGGCATTATTCGTTTGACGATGAACACGATGAAGCTTTCGGTGGGAATGTCGAAGAGGATTCAGAAGGAGAAATGGCCGCAAGCGCCTTATCAGAACAAGGTGCTGCTGGAGGTCACAGTGTGCGGATAGAAGAACATCAAGACATCTCTGATGATGACCACTCTGAAGAAGAAGAAGAAGAAGATGCAGCCTATCAGCAAGTGTCTGACGTTCACCAACACGATGATGGTACGTTGCCACAGACGAGAGCCCAGACTGCAGAGGCTGCCAAACGCAAACGTGAAATTTCCAAATCCAAACGAAGACGTTTACAAAGACTAAAATTAAAACACGCACTGGAGAAGGAAGCCAAGACCTTTGCAAAAAATGATTCCGATATCCAGCAAGGCACTCCATCCCCGGTCCCTGGAGACATGGGTTTGTCAGAGACCAATAAAGAAAGTCAACCTGAAGATGAGCACAGTACCAAACATGCCACGAAAAAGAAGAAGAAGAAGAAGCAACTGGAACATCAGAGCTCTGACAGCACTGATTCTATGCCTGATGCTAAAGACGCCGACACTGACGTTAAAGGCGTACACGCTCTGGATGTCTCCGGCGATCACCACAGTGGCTTCGCCGACAGTGAAGGCGAACCTGGTACACAGAAGAAGCAAAAGAAAAAGAAGAAACACACCGGGGAATCGCACGCTGTAACGTCAGCAAGCGGACAACAGGACTTGCCAACTCCTGACATACGAATTGAGTTACCTGAAGACGACCATCCGCCACAGAAATCGCGCAAACAGAAGAAGACAAAAGAGGAAGACAGACCGGAATCCCCAGGCCTGGTGGGAGCTGAAGGAGGAAGTCGTGGACGTATAACAGACCGTCCGTTGCTGTCACAAATTGCACTCGATCCGCTGCAGACAGCCAGTGATGACGACAGTCGCGAGCAGCTGCATCCTGGCAGCGGATCCGCGCGGGCCCGCTCAGCGGACGAACGCTCGTCTCAAGCGTCTGCTCAGCTCAACGTGCCCCAAGGCTCCAAAACCAGGACCAGATCCAAGTCTCCCGGTCTGCCCAACCTCAGACGAATCACAGGACAACCGCAAAGAAAACGCTCCAGGAAGAACATCGTTGTGGTTCCAAATCCACAACCATTCTAGACTGTCAGCGGTTCCAAAGACCTATATGTCTATTCTAATGTCTGAACAAGTATTGACAGACTTATCAATATATGACAGAATAACCTAAATGTGACAAGATTTCTGATGTGTGACAAACTTTTCATGCCTGATTTGTCTATGACCCACTGATATGTGACAAACTTTCCATACCTGATTTGTCTATGACCCGTTGATGTGTGACAAAACAACAGATGATATTACATGACAAAAATCACGGATGTGCGAAGAGTCACCGAACACTGACAAAGGTACCACCGTACTGATATATGATAAAAATCTGACTGATACATGACAAAACTGTCACTGGCATATGCCAAAAGTATCACTGATATAGGACATAAGTATCACTGATTTGACAAAACTATCACTGGTATATGACAACAGTATCATTTTTATGTGACCAAAGTATCACGGATATGTGACAAAAATTATCACTTACATGACGAAACATCATAACTTACATAACTTACATCACTGATATATGAAAAAAGTATCACTGATTTGTGACAAAATCTAAATGCTATTGTATGACAACATCATTTGTGTATGACGAGATCCCAACAATACACAAATTCACTGACTGATATTTCACTTATAGGTCAATTTGATGTTTGTCGGTTATGTTTTTGAGACGTCCCATCTCAAAAACAACATGCCGCATTTTCTATCTGAAAACGACGCTCTTGCAAAAGAAGGACATTTTGTCTGTCTTTTGCATGAATAACCACACCAGTGTGGACAAGAAAAGACCTCAAACATGACTCTTTGGTGAGGATCCAGAACGGATCTTCCCAGTTCCCAAATTGGAAACTACAACCCAATTATGACCCTGTGCTAATATTTAACTTTATCAAGATAACCTACACCCTAAAAGCATAATGCAAATAAAGATAAGAAAATGACAAATGAATTATATACCACAGTATTTTACCCTAATTTATACAACAAACCTTGGATATGAAAAAAAGTTGTACAGATATTTGTTGACTATTTTTCTAACTGTTTATCGTAGAAAAAAAGTGTGCGCCTATATCGTAACTGGTAAGCCTTTTTATACACATTGTTTATTTTCTCAATGTACCACTGTTTTTTATTGTTGAAGAATGGAAAAAATAAGAAGAAAATATGTTATGCAATGCAAAAGTTGTGAAAAGGCCTTTCGATATTGTTGTCTGGCCTTTCTAAAATGCACTAAATATTTCTTTCAATGATGCAAAATGTAATTATAGATTGTGAAGTAATAACTGAGATTTGCCAAAGAATATGCCGTTTGCTTTTGTGGAAGTTATTTATTTATTTATATACTTTGTTTTGTATCTAAGGCCATACGCTGTTGCTTGTGTATAGAATGTCTTCCGTTGATGCTTACATGTCATTGAAGTTAATTGCTGTTGTAAGTTTGTCTTCTGTTGGCTTTAGTGTACATTTGAGAAAATGAATTAATTAAACCATTAACTTGATGTAAGAAATTTGTTGTAGAATTTAAATCACTTTGAGGACCTAAATCTCAATTTATTGTTACTACTTCACCTTTGCACTGACAATGTCTAAAACAAATTTAAAAAATACACATTGGCGACCAAATCTTGTATATAGCAGATATCACAACGCAAAGCTCATGCTTTTTTGGGGAGTTCTTGTTTGCTGTGGTGAACAAGTATATATCATACTTCGCTGTATCAAGATCTTTGCGCCATATCCATCATTTACTGCTCCCGTTTGGCTTTTCCATTCTTTGGTTCACAAATCATAACTGATTGTTTTTATGTACTGCTCGGAGCTAACAGGGCCAACTCTTAAAGGAATATTTCATGACTGACTGACATTGTCAAGGGTTAAACTCTCAGGAAATTGTTGTCTTTACAATTGCTTGTGACTAATGGTGCAATTAACTGTTTGATGACCAAACCTGAGACACGGGCCGATCTTAATGTTGGTCATGTCAAATCTTCCAGGCCCTATTCAGTTTGTGCCTATCCCAGACCAACTGAAAGACAACTCTGTTGAGTTCGGAACTTTCTTGATATCCAGATTTACGCAAACCAGTACTTGTTTTGTGGCCGTCAGCGCAATCTGCGGTACTTAAAGCTCGACTACTGCATCTCTTATATTCTCGTGTAATAGAAACGGCACCTAATAACATTTTTGTCTTATATTATAGCAAGCCCAAGCGTTGGAATTTCCCCAAAAATAATTGGGTCACGCTTGCTAATTTTGTACACATTTTCTCGCATACTTAAAATAATATTCACCCATTTAACGAGCTTAGATTAGAAGGGAGCAGTTTAGTGTATACACATTCTAGATTTAGTTCACATCAGTACTTTTTGCTTGTGATGTGTTATTTTCAAGCCTTTCATCTCAACTTTTCCTGTGTGAGGAGATCGTCATTCTACGATGGTGCTCACACTTTTTTTCTGTTGTTCGAGTGTCGATTGTAAAACTATCCTAGACACTGGCTTTATTTTTTTGTAGTCTTGTATTCGTAGCAGTGTTGAGCTGTGTTTCTTTCTTTCTTTGTTTATTATTTTTCATCGCAGTTTTGTTTCATCAAGATTTGATTTCATTTTTTGAGGCTCCAAATCTGGGAGGAAGTTCTTCATTTCGGTGCAAAGGCCTGTAACCTTGACCTATTTAAAAAGGTGAATTTGCAGAGGTCACGCCATCGGACAGAATATGATTCGTCGCCTGTATAAGACAAGATACAATGTGAAAATAATTTGAACCAATCCATTCTCGTATCAAAAGACCATATATGGGATGTCGTTTCACTGATCTCCTTTGCACCGAAACGGTTGGCTTCTGTTTTTTTTTTCTTCTGTGGAGACTCATATAAATTCTTCATGTCTAGTAATTACGTTATAAGTCTTTCGTATTATTAATGCTTATGCCTTCGCTATAACCCACCTTTGTTCTAATGCAACGTTTCAATGAGAAGAAGAAGAAGAAGAAAATGTCTTTCAGAATAGTAAACACACCTTGTCTTTGAAAGAATGTTTATTTATTTTCGCAATGTTGAAAGTTATTCATAAATATTCACCTTTCTAGTCTATTTCTGTTGATCTTGTTCCAAAAGGTTTTACACATTAATGAATAAATAAAAAAAAATAAATAAAAAAAATGGAAGATGTTATTTTTACTTATGTACTCACATTTAGCTGTCTGCTGGTCTGTCTGTTTGTCTGTCTCTGTCCGTCTGGCTGTCTCTATATTTCGATCTATTTATCTGTCTGTTTCTTTGGCACTCCATTCCTCTCTGTCTATCTGTCTTCGAACTGCCTGTCTATATGTTTCTATTTGTATATCTGACTGTTTGTCCATCCGTCGATTGGTCCGTCAATGTGTTTGGTTGTCTGTTGGTCTCTGTATTTAACTGTCTATTAGTAGCTTACATTTTTCTATCTATCTATCTATCTATCTATCTATCTATCTATCTATCTATCTATCTATCTATCTATCTATCTATCTAT
>JBCEWB010000012.1:3910876-3934115 GCA_039654565.1 Peronia peronii | reverse complement strand
CACTGAATAGATTTTGGCCCAAAGATGAAGGATCCAGTTTAATTATCCAAGAGATTGGACTGTGTCCGTTTTCATCAATATTCTTGTGTAAAAAAGAATCATTGCTTCTTCTTCTTCTTTCTTTCTCTCTCTTTTTAGAAAAAGGAGAAAGGTAGGGGGGGGGGGAGAGGGGGAGCTCTTTTTCTGTTTCTCTTTCTTTCTCTATAACCTTCCTTCTGTTTCTTTATCACTCTTTCATCCCTCTCTCTCGTTTTTGTGCTTCTCTCTCTCCCTCTCTCATTCGTTCTTCCTCTCTATCTCTCACTCTCTCATTTCATTTGTTTATGCGTAGCTTCAGCCCAAGTTCTAACTCAGTGGTCGCGTGTCTTGAGGAACAGCTGTTGTCTGGCTCCCAGGACTGGTGAAGAAATCATTGAGCTTAGAGGATCGATCACCTTATAGATCCAGGCTTTCTTGATGTTCTTTGGGGTAGCCCATCAGATGGAAGATTGAAAAGTACAGGAGAATGGATTCGTAGGAACGGATGGACAGAAGAGAGGATTAGGGGAGGGAGGCGGGGAATGTGTTTATACGAGGTATACTGCAACATCTTACAACTGAGGGAAAAGGAGACCGTAAAAAAAGTCTGTATATATGAGTGTATGAACATGATTGTATGTATGTGTAGGCCTATATTACATGTTCTTGTGTAAAGTATGTGACTGTTTATATGAGAGAGAGAAAAAAAAAGGGGGGGGGGGGGGGATTGGGTGTGAGGACTTACTCCCCCTTCTTCCTTTTTTGTTATTGAAATGTGAATAAAAAAGAAAAAAAAATAGCGGACTGAGACGAAGAGACGGGCAGGCCGACAGACAGATAGACCAGACAAACAGATACATAGACAAACAGACAGACAGACAGACAGACAGACGGACGGACAGACAAACAGACGGACGTACAGACAGATAAGCAGATAAACGAACAGACAGAAAGATGAATGAGAGAAAGAGAGAGAGAGAGAAAGAGTTAGATAGGGGAAAACCCGAATGAAGAAAGTCGACAGCGGATGGAACATAATAATAGTGCTTGTGGGTTGTCCTGTCAATGTCACTGTGTAGTGAGGAAAGGATTGAGAGAGACAGTCAAAAAATTAATGATTCGGTCGTTCAGATCTTGAAAGAAATGAAATGCTGTAACTGGCATAAGTCCCATAGTGTTATGGAAGAGAAAGTCAGTCAGATGTCATTAGAACTACAACTGTGCCAGAATAGGGAGAAAGCTCTTGAGGTAGTAATTGTGGTAAAGGAAGAAAGAGAGAGAAAGAAAACAAAGGAAGTGAATGAGGGAATGTTATAGATTTAAGGAGGGAAAGAGGAGATATAGAGCAAGTGAGAGAGAGAGAAAGAGAGAGAGAGATTGAATAAAAGGCCATACTAATTTTGAACAGGCTTCTCTCCAGAGATTTCAATAAATCAATACTGACAGAATATTAGAGACTTTAAGGAGGGGACTCGGGGTGGGAAGGGGGTGGGGGTGGGGGTGGGGGAGACATAGAATGAGACACAGAAAGAAAGAGAGAGAGAGAGATTGAAGAGGGCCACTTTTCTCAAGAGATTTCAGTCAATCAATAGTGACAGGACAGGGGAGAGAGAAAGGCAGGGCAAATGGTAATTTGTCAAATATCCTCTATATCTCCCCTCCCCCCTTCTCTCTCTCTCTCTCTCTTGCCTTTCGTGATGGCTTGGGTACATTGAATGCGTGTGGGTATTTGTATGTGAATAGTGAGGTTGGGAGTGCGTGAACGAGTGAATGTGAAGGTGACAAGGCAAAGAGACAGACAGCAATAGAGGGAGTGGAAGAGAGACTGGGTGAGCCATAGGAAATGATAGAGAGGAATAAGGCAAGAGTGAAAGAAACAGAGACAGAGAGTGGGGAAACTAGAGAAAGAGGGAAAGAAAATGAGAAAGAACAAGAAAAAGATAGTGAAAGTGCATGAGTGAATGGGGACAGTGCGAGAAAGAGAGATAGAGAAGCATGAGAAAGTATCAGAGAGATGGAAGTCTAAAGTTAGATGGATAAGAAAGTATCAGAAAACAAAAAAAAAGTTGGAGAAAGTATGCAGAGAGAGAATGATGGGGTAAGGCAGGGCAGGTGAGTGAGTGAGTGAGTGAGTGAGTGAATGAGTGAGTGAGTGAGTGGATGAGTAGTGTGTGTGAGTGTGTGTATAAAGTGAGTGAGTGAGTGAGTGAGCGAGTAAATGAGTGTAAGTGAGATTGAGTAAGTGAGAATGAGGAAATGAGTGATAGAAAGAGTGAATGAGGGAGTGAGTGATAAAGAAAGAGTTTGAGACAGATTAGAAGAAGAAAGCACAATCATACATATTAAATTAAAACAGACTCGTTCATTTCATTTTTTTTGGAGCAATTTTTAATTTCATGTAGTGTTTGTTCTACATTGATTATCTAAGTTCAAATAATAAGGAAAAAAATAGCGGAAAAAGAGAAAATAGGTGGGATGATGTTGCAATGGTCAGATGTAGGTTATATAACAAACAGACTCTGGCAACCAACAGTGTCTCAGGATCTCCTAGTTATAAGTGGGGAATTTTGGCAACACACATGATAAAACCTGGCTTAGATAGTAGTGATACATAGTTTTAAAAAAGAACTTCCTTTCAAAATGAGTTTTCCCCTGTTTCTTCATTAAATTTGAATACACACCCAAATAAGACAACAAATAAATAAATAAATAAAAAAATAAATAAATAAAATATATAACACTCTTATTAAATTTACAAGACAGAGTTATGCTATAAATATTTATATTTCTCATGTAATCTAATGCTAAAGTGAGCAGTAAGACAAACAAAACAATCTCAAATTTCTCCACCACAATGAAGTTAAGATATCATATGAAGCTAAAATACCCCAGCATCGACTTAGCACCGCAACAAAAGGAACAACACACTCAGTCTAAAGTTACAGCATCTTAGCAAAAAGGCTAAATTATAAAGATCACTTGAAAATTCTTCCCTCTTGCATAAAACAAACAGCATCTGATGTGTCTAGATTGAATATGATTTTAAAAAAATAAAAAACATAAGATTAATATGGGTACCGTTGGATTGAGTTCAGGAAGGCACTGTTCAACAAATTCACTCTAAATGTGTAAACATTTGTATACCATAAATGATTTCATTTTGTAGAAATAGTGGAAACGACACAGGCATAGGGTCAGAAACATGAGATAAAAAAGGTTAGGATTCAAGCAGGACTGGAAGATGACGAAATAAATATGTATAGATATGTTTTTCACTCTTTTGAAAAAGGGCATAAGAAAAGGTGCACTTGATTTTTGCCAGCTGCTTATGTAAATTGCGGTTTAAGTCATTATTTTTTGTTGTTCTTGTTTATTTATCTGACTTTATTTTGTAACATTCTTTTAGAGTCAATTTTTTAATGCAGTTTCCTCAAAATGTCCCAGCAGATTCAACTATTGCACTTTATCAAAAATGACTATAAATCTTTTCATTTTTAAGAAATGAATGACACAATCTCTTACAATATTTCAAAACCCATTTAACCCCTTTGTGACCTACATGATAAATGCATTTTTCTTTCACAGGTAAGATGCCAAGATGCTTCTGGAACAAGCAGCATACGTTATGCTCTTG
Source organism: Peronia peronii (assembly GCA_039654565.1). NCBI lineage: Eukaryota > Metazoa > Mollusca > Gastropoda > Systellommatophora > Onchidiidae > Peronia > Peronia peronii. Next base: position 3,930,463 of record JBCEWB010000012.1, on the reverse strand, counting down.
TAGCCCAAGCTTTTCGCCTCTTTGTGATACTAATTACAAGAAACTCCCTATTATGAAAAAGCAACCTGATATTGTGAGACAAAGGGGCAAACATAGACCAATTTTCATTGCATTTTAAAAAATGATAACATGAAAAGCTGACAAAGTTAAATGTATGGATGAATAAGTGACACCACGAACCCTCCAGTAGGAAACGCTATCATGTTCTCCAGATTACAGCAAAAAGAAGTCCAAATTTATAAAAAGTTCACATCAAATCAAATATTGGATACAGTAAGTCAATTTCTTTCTAGTCCATTGGTTTTTTAATCTTATCCACTAAAAGATCACAAAAAGTTAATGTACTGACATCTCGTGACAGGAACTTTATATCAGAGAGATTTTTAAGCAGCTCCAAATCTCATGTTATCTCATGGGCTCATCTTCATAAAGTAACAAATGCAACAAATAATAAAACATACCATATAAGAACATGTAACAAACACATAAATACAATTATCTCAACTTTCATCTCTTCAAAATTTGACTACAGACAATGACACAAAACATGAAATACAGAAAAAATGAACAACAAGAAAAAAAAATCCCCACAAAAAAATATGACACAAAAAATCTTCAAAAAAAAGGGAAAGATTCACGCCTTTATGCCAGTTTGGCGACAGGCTTTGGTTTTATTTATGAATACATGTACATTAACAGTAAATGAATATTAAATGATCTAGTGCAAATGGCTCCATCTAAAGCTAAACTGACTCAGTGCTAAGGCGAAGTGTCCAATTACTAGTTAAATTCAAGCCATTAATTGTTCTAAAACAACAATAAAGCAGTATTCTACTGAGTGCATGAAAACAATGAAAGAAGAAACAAAGATAAATAAGAAAAAAAAATTGCAAAAAACGTGAGTTATAACTGGAAAATGATCAAAAATTTACTTCACAAAACATAATTGTTTTTCAGATTTCTTAATAAATGCATTATTTAACATTTTGATCCAGTATAAAACAATTTAAAACAACAACAACAACAACAAAAATTTACATTTCTAAAAGTTTATCATCTAGAGTCCAAAATAAAAAATCCACTTCTGTTTTTTCATTGCCCTGTACAAAACTTAGCCTGAATGCTGTTTTACAGTAACATCAAACTGAAGATGAAAATATGATGAAACATAAATTAACACTTTATCTATATATTTATCACTATACTAGCTGAAAACTTACAAAGAAAGGCAGGTTTCAAAGTTACACACTTAATCTGACTTCATACATGGAACTAGGAGATGATTCTAGGGGACAAGCAAGTGTAAATGCATAGAAAAAAACCGATTTAAACCAAAGAAAAAAAAAAATCAAATTATAAAGTTAACAAAGATGAAAAGCAAGAGAATTATCACAGCATCTATACTGGTAGCCAAATTAACAGATCTAAATTACATGTGTACATGACATGATTAAAGTATGGTAATCATTAGTATATCTGTATTGTTTTATATATATAGATCATAAAGGAACTCTCCAGCAATTGTTGTCGTAAGATTTGTTCATATTATATCATACCATTTGTTTTTATGAATAGTAATATAACATAATGGTAAATTATCTTCTCATAACAGATATTACTGATTATTTATAACTCTTCCTGCCCTTTTAAGCAATCTCTCCTTCTATATCTTTTTCTTTCACTATCGTCCTTTTCTTCCAAGATGCTATTCTTTATTGTCCTTTATTTTTACTGTCTTGTACTTCCAATATTTCCATTTACATACAATCTTTTGATATATTTTCTAACTTGTGAATGTATTCAATTGTGTTAGGCCCAATATAGCTGTCATCATGCTGATGCACCGTTAAATCCCAACACAAATCAAATGAAATCTCCACGGCATCTTATACAAGAACATTATATTCAATCTTTTTATTTCTTTTCCCATATTCATTCAATTTTCAGTTACAGGTACATTAAGATTTACCTTATGGATTAATGTACAATATAAGCTTGAGACTCATGCTGTATATTCACAAGTAAACAACATTTTTTTGAGACATATTTATCTTGAACACAATCTCATGTATGAGCCTGAGACTTTGCAAAGCAGTGCAGCTTTAAAATTGCAACCTACTTAGTACATCATATATAATATGTATAATATATATATATATATGTCTTTGTACGTTTGTACAATAAATAATTTAACAAATTACATGTCCAATAGTAGCCCCTTTTGACCTCTGAACACACCGTTGTTACCCTTTCCATGTTAAAACAAATGAAACATCTTTCAGCAAAAATTTATGTAAATACCGCCATCTTCAAGTTTAAAATACAATGCATTTCAAGATATTTAATTTGGGCTTTCCCCTATATTTACATGAAAGTGTAAAGCTTTGAGTCATCAATACCCAATAGAAAGGATGCTGTCCATGTATCTATAAAATAGAACTCCTAAATCTCAAGCTTTTTCTGGTGTTTGTTGCAGACACTAGCCCTCAACTAGAAATTCAGCATTTCAAAATGGTACAATGGTGACTATAGGGAATCTATTACATTGTTTTTCTGATTCTTTGATAAAAACTGAGACTTCAGAGCTGCACAATATTTTCAACCAAGCTGACCCAGCAAACTTAGAGGAGAAGAAGCTTTGCAGGCTGAGAATATCACTAGGTTATGTGAAAACTTTTGGTTGGGAACCATTTGGAACAAACAAAGCTGTACAAAGTGTAAGCAGTTAATGTGTAATGCTCTCTACAGTAATGGAAGAACAAATCTGAAAATGCTGTATCTAAAAAATCATAATAAGCCATCAGATAATAAACATAATTTAATTAACAAATAATGACATTCAAAAGATAAGGGTTAATAACTGGATGATGAACTGAGAGACAGAGTGGCTGAATGCACCAAATCTAACAGTCATTTACATCACACTCCAAACTTGTTGGCTTGTACTACATTACACCAACATCACTCAATTACTTGTCCGTATCAGCATTGCAATACAGCAACTTATTGCTACTTCACCCACTCGACTGAATCCAAACCCAGCTTCTGGAGATAAACTTGAGAGACAAAGGGAGTTGGCTCTCGGCAACGGATAGTTTGTGCAGTAGAACAGTAAGCACAGCGCGATCTGTTGTAGGTGGATGAGCATTTCACTCACAGAAAGCCTTGGTTATATGGAATTTAACACTTTACGGACTCTACACAATCAGGAATGGGGCCTGCTCTTAGGTGGCACTCCACTGCTTGTCTCTACAAGCAATCTCTGGGGACTATTTTATATGGAGGAATTGGTGAAAACGTGTACTGAAAGAAAAAAACAGAAATTACAACTGCATTCGGGTTCTTTAAGGGTACACCAGCAAACAAAAAATAAAGGGAATCTTTTGAGTGGATCTATGCATTGTTTAGCTATCTTACATTTGTGTGTCCCTTTTAAAAAAAAAATATTACAAATAATCACATAGCATTCAAACACTGCAAACCTTTGGGTGCAAAACTGTGGTATCTGACATGCAAGCTGGCAGTATGGCTTATATCAATGTAAACTCAAACATAGAAAACTTAAGAACTTATTTGCATGTAATTTCCTTGGACGACGGGGCTACTTTTACCACACAAAATGAAACAACTGAATGAATTTAAGAACACAAAATGGCCACACAAAACAATGGATATGCAGAGAACATTTATGCAGCTTGTTATGCCCAAACTCCATGGGTGATACTAGAGGTTTTTATTATGATATCCCTCTTGAGTGTAAATGGTAAGTTTTTTTTTACAGATAAAGGGATCAGAAATAAATTTGTCTATTTTATTTCACTTCTGCTGCACTGAAATTCAGATCACACAGATTATATGAGAAAAAAAAAAAAAGAAAAAAAACTTTAAATGTGTATAAAGGGGGCTTGCACGGAACTTTACAATGAAATTATCTTCCTTTTAACTGAATGTATGAACTGGCAGCTGACAATACACTTCCCATATTGAAACTCTAAATGAGCAATAATAGAAAAATAAAATTCTCATTATGAATGGAGCAGAATACTAGCAGAAAAGTAAGACATCTGGCAACACAACACAGCATGCATGGGTGACCTTGACACTGCCATGGAGCCAGTCAAAATAACTGACATGATACAAGACATTTTTTCTTCTTTACATATTGTCATTCTCATCTGGGATTTAAACTAGGCAAAAGAAAAAAGAAAATGATATGTCACATGTGTTATCCCTCCTCTTTGATAATCTGACAAGCTCTTAAACATCAGGGACACCTGACGCTGTCACCATGTTGAAGTATACATTTAATAATATAGGATAACTTCTACTTTTATGGCTGCACTAATAAAATGTGCATGTCTACCTATAAACATTCAGTGATACACACAAAATAAAATGCACGGAATAAGAAACACAATCTTTAGAACGACAGCAAAAGACCAAAGCATTCTGGAGTTGGGATAATACACTGTGAAATGTTATCATACAACAGAAACACCAAGTCTGACAATACTTTGAAACATGAACAGGTTTTCACAAAAATGGAAAAAAAAAAAAGAAGACATGTGATGCAAAGTACATGATAACCAGAAGTTTTGATTGACACACACTCATGCTCCTGTCAGCCAAAGAGATGGTCACACACATAAGAGAAAAATTTTTGTTGTCATGTCATTAGTTGCACTGTTGATTATAATAATGTTGGACAGCTCTCTCGTTTTTCAAGCACAAAGCTAACAGTTACACACGCTTCTCCTATAACTCAATTCTAGTTATCATGAACTTCTAGGTCATTAAAGCTATCGTGTATGTCACTAGCGAGCATGTTTCTTGCAGTAAGCTTTGCCCCCCTTGGCGCAAAACTGTTGCCCCTCCAGATTTACTTGACATGTCTGCAAGGGAAGAAAAACCAGGATTGGATTAAAAGGCAAACATTTTATGTCATAAGTAACATTATAGTCTGCTCAGAAGCAAACGAAGTGGCTCATTTCAAAATACTTCTGCACTGAAAAAAAAACATGTATCAAACTTTGCATGGTTTTAAGTTTCTGGTAATCTGAACCAAAGTTTTTCAAAGAGAATTTTTCTTGTATTCTGACGATTGCACAGTGAGTAAAAAATGAAAAAACTGCTGCTAAAGAAATTTCAGTCAGTTTCAATACCAATGTCAAAATGTCTGGGAGTTACTCCTTATATACTGTTCAGTACTTGAGTTGAATATACATTGTACCAATTTCTTTCTTGCTGCTCCTTTATCTTCACTAAAATTTCTATAAAGGGAAATATTCTCATTTTCTATACATTTTCTTTATACATGTCATAAAAGAAATTTGAAAACTGCTGAGATATAGTTCTTTAACAAGTACACTTGTGGCAAGAGTACCAGAGACTAAGAGCTGAGCAAAGTTTGATAGTTTCTTGCGTTTCTGCTCACAGCTGTTAGAAAATTGGTTACACCATTTAATTCTGACCAGACTATAAACAAGGGAGGGAATAAGCAACAGAAATGTTCACACAATCTCTTTCTTATATGAATCAGTTCTGTGTTTCAACCCATCCAAAAAATAAAGAGCAACATTAATTAATATAAAAGGAACTAAACTGCGGGTTTTAAATTTATTTACCTACAGACTTAAAGTGTTAGATCTCGTCTATCTGGTCTTCAAGAAAACTAAAGCCTCTCAACCCACAAATATCATGCAATGCTTGCCAACAATACTCCTCAACTGTATCATCCTGCAGTGTTTTTCCCCAGAGAAAAACTTCTCAAGAAAATTTAAAAATGATATAAAAATGAAAAATGAGATTGTCTTGATCTTACACTGGTATGGTCTAAAGTTAGGCCCAGCATTGGCTGAAAGTTGGCATTCTTGTCTTTTAACATAATGAAAATTCATAACTTTAGATTTGGTGTCCAAAATCTGTCCCTTTCAAACATTGCTCTATACATTATGAAAAAAAGAATATACAAAAATTCATTCAATCATTTCTTGAATTTTCCTTTTCGCTCGCAATCTTAGAGTGTCATTTTGATATCTTGTAATTCTTGTTTTCTTTTTTTCTTTTCTTACATCATAATTCACATACAGTTGAAGAGTTCCTTTACAGCTAGAGAGAGAAAAAAAATCACAAGAATGTTAATCACTTTCAGCCAGATTCTCTCACAATGCAAAGAGAAACAGTTGGGAACACTGCTGAAATGCACTATGGTGACATTGACATGAAGCTGTGTTTTTTTAAGTCTGGTATTCTAATGTCTCCTACAGCCAACTGCAGCCCACAAAAACAATGCAGTCTTAAATTCTCAGAATGTATCTCATGAAACTGGTTGATCTGTCAAGTTCATGTCTCTGACATACTAAAATTTCAATGAAACTATACTCTGGTAATCATTATGAGGAACTATGAAAGACACAACTGTGCGGAGCATGCATTGTGCTGTACAGTAACTTAAAGACGTGTCAGTGAGAGGTTAAATTTGAAATATTGTTTATCCTGGCTAACATTCACAAAAAAAACAAATATCCCAGTAAAAGCTTTGGGCCACAGAACACAGTCAAATGAAGAGGTTTGAGCAGAGCTTAGAAACAACATCTGATAAACAATCAAAACATATTCATGATTCCAGATGTTTTTGCCAAAGTGGGATGAGAGGCAAAAGTTACCAGTCACAAAAGATAGTAATAAAGATAATTTATTTGATGCTGAAGAATTTGACTTTCATTACTTTCACAACATATAATCCAACAGTCACAGACTGGAAGAAATCTTAAGGTATCTCACATACAATGCATGGGAGGAAATTATGACTGAGTAGTTTGTTGGACCCGTCGAGATAACCACCACGAAGGAGGTTGAAAGACGTATCAAAACGGAAATGGTAGTTTGTTGGACCTGAAATCCAACATCCACAGGCTCAGTATTATTTCTAACAAGAAGTTCCACAGTAGGACCTGTCTGAGAAATAAAATCTAGTTTGTGCTATATACCTCCATCTGTTTTATCACACTTCTCCTGCTTCCTTGAAATCTTTGATATTATGTTAATGCCTAGGAAACATCACAGCTTTCCCATCTGATAAATCAGATGCATACTACACACTGCAGTATCACTGTCCCACACTACAACACTCTTTTAATGGCACTAGGCTTTGGCATAATTCTAGCACTGTGCCAAATTTCTTTTCTTGTTTTTTCCTTTTCTTTTTTTGGCATAGCTCCTTTCTTTTTTTGTGTGTGTGTGTTTCTGTTTTGTTTTGTGTTCTACTGTTGAATCCAAAATGCAATACTTACTGGCAAAATTTTAAGCTAATGTTTGATAAACTAAGGCATTTGAGTAAGACTCAAAAATTTAGTCAATATATTCAAAACAACTGCTCCTCATGGGCCCATATGTTGCATGGCATGAGCTTCTATCCCAATTTGTCTCCTGTAAGAAGTATTTTTACAAAAAAAAAAGACTTTTTCCCGGTGGAAACTGAACAGGATGCTGTTTTGCAGGTAATTTCATATGTCAGAGATGCCCTGAGTAAGCACAGACATAAGAATCCTTATCATCAAATTTAAATCAGCTCAAATAATACAGCAAAACTCAGTTTTTTAAAATTCATCCTTAATAATACAAAACAAAATGTCAAACACTATATAGATCATTGTACACAAATGGAGATAAACAGTTCTACAAAATCTGAACCTATCAAATTGGTCTAAAAACTCAAGGTCTAGAAAATATGAATAGTGTATCATTGTCAACATTTAAGGTACAATTCTGACTCCTGTGTATATAAGAAAAATGTGGAGTTGATCTCATTATCTTTCATTATTATCAAACTTTTCCATCTTCTATTTCTCAGTTTTGCCAATTACAGTTAATTGTGACAGACAGCAAGTCAAAATGTCTCTTGGATAACATTTTTACTTTCATTATTTTTCTCTACTGCAGAAAATTCCTGATATTTGGTGATTTTTTGTGGTTTGTATGAACATACAAGAATACTAAAAATTCAAAACGATGAAACAAGGCACATTATATTCTTGAATGTCTCATAGAAAATTATGATTATTAATTGGGTATGCTTCTGAAATAAGATCTGACGCACCTTGATCTATGACATCAATGTATTATTTGTTGTTACAGAAAATAATTATGAGAAGAGTAAAGAATTATATTAAAATAATGAATCCAGAGAAATCTAATGGCAAAAAACTGGCTGATCTTAAATTCATCTTCATCTGATGTCCTTGGGACAAAATGACATCACTTTCAAGTTTTTGGAATGACCATGGCAAAATCACATGGAAATTCTAGTTTTTTGGTTCATGTATTGCATTTCAAACAGATGGGAGAAATACTAATTGCAACTCTCTACTGTTTAGCTTTTCTTATTCAGGTCCCACTGCGGCTTGGTAACTTACCTATAACACTTCCAGATTTTAAAGAAATCAATTGAATCGAGTCACATTCTTCCATTAAACAAGTTACAAAAACAACACGCTACAAGAATACAATCAAGACATGGGTTGTATTTGTGTGAGGAGTGCTTACGTACCGAACAGTTGAAGCACTCTGAGTGGAAATTCTTGCTCATAGCCTCTACCCATCTGTCGCCAGGTTCGATGGGGAAGTCGCAGCCAGAGCACATTGTCTGGAACATGGCTGCCCAATCTGGACACAGAAAGTCAACATTAGGTTCAATATATAAGCACTAAAAAAAAAACTAAAAACAAAAAAATATGAAATATAAAAACACAATTTAAGGTGGGGATAAAAATTAGATTCCTGACTATTACATTTATTATGGATTTTGACTGACCTAAATTTATGTGATATATTACAACAGACTGGCCAACAAAACCATCAATTATTTGATTTATTTTGTTATCTGTGCTCAGTGTGATTTCAAATAATGAAGGCCTAAGGTAAAAGAACATAATTATTTCAGTTTATGTATGTATGAGACTCCAAACCAATGACAACATATTAGCAGTAAGTTCAATGGCAGGCATTTTTACTGTTATACTTATTTATAAAAGCTTGTATTTACTTGTAGAATAATTGTCTAAGAGGATGCCAAACTGGACAATTATTTCAGCTGATACTCATATTATGTCTTATTTGCATCAGGTTATTTTAATTTCTACTCCAGATAAAACCAAGATTTTTTTCACCATAGAAAGAAATAAATAAGCTTTAATGTGATACCAATAACACTTTATGCTAAAAAATTGTTCAGTGCTGGATTTCATTGAGTCAATCTCATATGGACATTTTCAGTTTTAAGAAATCACAGTTGGGTTCTGATTAATGCTGAATTCCCATCTTCAAGGCCTACTGTAGACATGGGCAGATTTTCAAATGTAAAATTTTACATGTATTTATCTACTTTTGAGCTTTATACCCACAATACCATAAGAGTTGATAAATTATATACCCTATGCAATAATGCAATTAAAACTCGCATCACCAAAAAAAAATCTATTGTTCTGTTGTTGTTTTTTTAAATGCTAATTTTCTACTTCACTCTGAATCCCTACCTGCTTCACAGTAATATTTCCCATCCTCAATGTGGAACTTGGTGCCACCTATGGGCTGATTACACTGGAAGCAAGTAAAGCAGGTAGGATGGAAACTCTTGTTGACTGCATTCACACATTCCTGAAAATGAGCAAGGGTATTTTAAATCATTATAATATCAGTATTGATCACGTTGCACAAATACATCAACAAGTTTAAGGACATTCACATAACAGAAGAAAACAATATATATACCTGCAGCTGAGACACATATAAGAATTAATTTCCTTATCAACATATGAGATGAGCTTAACTGTATCTCCAGACAAAGATAAGCTCTTGACTATTGGAATACTCAGATTTATCCCTCCTAAGATCTGGTCCCTACCTCACTACAATATTTCACTTTTTTGTTCAACTTTTTCCCAAATGACGTACAAAATTTCAATTGTAATAGACATATTTTGCTTTGAACAGCTCAGAAAAGTGAAAATATTTAACATTAGCTGTCATTAGGGACAGTGAGTGTGAAAAAAAAAAAAAAAAAGGCTTTCTTACACCAATGACAGCCTGACCACACTTGTCGCAGTGCGGAGCAAAGTAGGTGGCGTAGTCTCGCTCGCAGTACAGGAAGCCGCCCTCTTCCACAAAGCCAATGTCCAAGAGCTTGACTCCACACTGAGAGTTAGCACAGACAAAGTGGTCTGGGCACCAACACTTTCCTAGGGCGGTCACAAATGGGCCTCTGTCAATCACAGACACAAAACAGATTAAAATGAGTAGTTATTGGTAGTAACCTTGTTTATTGGCCCTTCTCTATCTCTTAAGACACTGTTCAATAGTCTAAAATAATGCCTGATAACTAATTATTGGCAATTTGAGTCATTAGCTTGCATGATTAACAGTTTGTGAGCAAAAATGCTCAGAAAGGCATAGCTATTTGTATTTGCCTATATCTAGACAGTCTTAATATTATTGGGGACAAATTGCACATATGCACAATGAAAGCTGTAACTTTCTCATACAGACATAAAAAAAAACTTTATTCATATTCAGAACTGCTCTTATTAACTATGACAACATTAATTTCTATGATTACTGATTAAGTGCAGTAGGGTACTGCACGAGATGAAGATGTTGAAGAAGCTGTTGATACCTGATGGGCATGTTACAGCCACAGCAAACTGGGATGCGGCCCGTAGTGGTTGGGGCTGCAGGGTTCATGGAAGCATCTCCTTTCTTGCCTCGGGTGGCACCAACTCCAGTGGGCTTGGGTGGAGCAGTAGAGCCATAAGGGCGGGGTGTGATGTTGGTGACAGGGGGTGGTGGGGCAGGGGCAGGGGGGGCTGGGCTCCAGGGCTTGGCAGCGCTGACAGCTACAGGGGCAGGAACAGGGGAGGGCTGGAAGGCTGGAGCCACTGGCTCTGTGGGATACACATTATAAACTCACATTTCACATCTAGATCTAAATATCTCCTATCTCAAGCATAGAGCAAACATCATATTTCATAACTAAACCATTTCCTGTGTCAAGGATAGGGAAAACCTCATATTTCACCTCTAGACTTCTCCTATGTTAAGCCAAAGAGCAAACTTATATTTCACATTTAAGACAGCTCAAGCATAGAACAAACCTCACATTCACTTCTAAGACTTCTTCTACATTAAGCACATTCGATAATCAATCACAAAATGAGGGAAAAAGTGAGTTTTTTTCCCATCTACACACTACTTGTTCAACACCGCCGATGTCTAGCAAAGGGAAGTAAATGGACTGGTAAAAAAAAAAACAATCCCCATTAAGGCCAACACTTAATTATCTTTTCTCATATCTGAATACATAAACTAAGGATGTCTGAGGTGACAATCGCTCTCACTTTCTTTCAGTTACCTTCAATGAATTACTTTGATGCATGACAACAGCCACTGTTTATTAACCATTAACTACGAATGTTAAAAATTCACAGTTGGGGCAGATTTTAGTGGAGTTTCTCTTGAGATCAGGAGTGACTTTGTAATACTTACTATATGCAGGGGCTGGCAATGGAGAGCCTCCACTGTTTCACATGGAAATAAAGGTAAAAGCAAAGAATAATCATGACTAAATAATCACATTCTGTCATAATGAAACGGGTACTTTTCAATCTCTCTGATAATGTTAGCCTGCACAATTTACAAGGTTATCTCTCTTCGCATTGGTATCTCATAGAAATGGCATGGATCTGCCCATTAAACCATGATAAATATTAAAAAATAACATTGATAACAAAACTGATTGTTATAGTACTGATTAATTTGCAGAAGTGAAAAAAAAAAAACGGTGGGTTTGTTAGCCAGGAAGAATTGATCTGACGGGGTTGACTCACTGACTGTTTCACTGAATGACTGACTATTTGACTGATGGATTGGTTGAGCTTTATTCAGTGGTGCCTTACTTAAAAAAGAATTGCCGTAACCATTGTGTTTCATTGTTGATACTTAGAGCAGACCAGAAGGGGCCTAGACACATGCAATAATAAAAAAAAAGTCCATAACATGTTCACCTCTTACAGACATACTGAAAAATACAACATCATGGAGAAAAATGTAGAAAGAATTTCTTCATGATCCATGACTTGGAACTTTCCATGCAATGCAAGATGCAGCAAGGCTAATAAACTCTACTACAAGATAACAGATTGGAATGAAGGAGGGTGGAGAGAGGTAAAGGGGAATGGAGGGGTGGAGGGGGTTGAATAAGATTTTTGAAAGGCCTCCAAAGAACAGTCCTAGACTACTTATCAACATAAAATGTCAATAAAACATAACATTCAAATCCGTTTTTCATCCGCAATCATACCCATTCATTATCTACCAATGCAATGCAGATTGGATTAAACTTCAATACAGATGCACTTGCTCGAAAACACAAAACAAATCTCAAAACGTTCCGTTTCAGAGACCGTGAAATTAATCTGATTGACATACGGAAAAATATTCTGTGGATCAAAATTTCAAAAACATTATTTGTTGTATAGGAGTACTGCATAATGAACAAAAAGAAATGTCTGTATTGATAATGCATGGTTTGGCCAATCATCTCATCTGCCACACTGCATAGATTTGAGATGTCGAGACAGCCTATTACTTCATCTGTCATAATGTCGAATAAGTAGACAAAAGAATAAGATTTCTACATAGTCGAAGACCACTCCCATCAGTTCATCTGTCACTTTATGTAATGCATAGATACAAGATGTTAAGATATCTTCAGTTAATGAGTAGACAAAATGATAAGATGTCCAAAAGAATGAAATGTCAAGATAGCCCAAGATTACTCCCATCAGTTTATCTGTCACAGTGTTTGTTGATGTAAGATCTTCAATATCCTATGAGTAGTCTCATTTTAACTGTTAGACTGAATAACATGTAACTATGAGATGTCTCGGTGAGCCAGGACTGCCCCTGTCATTTCATCTGTCATAATGCCTAAGACTTAAACATAATTTCACCAGTCAAACTGTTTGTAAATATCAGATATCCAGATAGCCTAACATAAGAACACCCCCATGAGTTGACCTGTCACCCTGCATTGTGTGCAATTATGAGATGTCTACATGATCCTGGACTACCCCCTATTGGTTCAACTGTCATAATGTCTGAAGTGCAAACATAAGAATAAGATGCCCACATGGTCTAAGACTTTCATCTCTCAAACTTAAGAAGTCCATCTTTTCATCGCTCATAGTGCATAATCAAATTTGAGAAGTCTGTCAAGTGACACTGAAGGCCTAGATCTACTCCCCAAAAGTACACCTGACATTGCGTACAATGAAAAAAAAAAAAGAGATATCCACAAGTTATCCCCTCACCCTCCACCTGTCAAGTTCACCTATCACAGTGCAAAATTTAAAAAAAAAAAAAAGAGATATGTCGCTAAGTTAACAACCCCCCACCTGTCAAGTTGTTGCTGTAGCATCTTAAACGTTCGTGAATGGGCTGGTTTAGACTCCTCCTCCTTCTGGGCCAGACCCACTTCTTCTTGCACCAGGCGGAATGTTTCTGACGGAATGTACTTTTTTCTACCATGCTCATCGTAATCCTCTTCATTTACTGGTGGAGGGGGCGAAGGTAAGTCATTGGTACTAAGGTTACTGAAAAAATCACACAGGCAAAACAAGTTGCAACAATAGATTTACATGCACAACAACATGCTACAAGTCAAGACGTTATATGCTTAAAACTTTTCATGCTATTTAGTATAATTAGCCATGACCACTTAAAAATGCATCGAGCACCATTTTCAAGACTTCTGTCAGATTCTTGTAAAACACAAAGAACACTTATCTGTTTGTCAACAAAACCTATCTTTTAAAAAAAAAAAGATTTTAAACAGACTAGTGAATTTGCATTATAACATCAACTTTATCTGTTATTTCATTTTATTATATATTTGTCATGCAAAAAATATACAAGACAAAGACTAAGGGCAAATATGGACATGATGCACAAACATGCCATTTCATAGGTGGTAATGGAGAGTTTTTGCAGAAGATAACTTGTAACACAGCATGCAAAATATTTTATATAGGATCTTGGATGCAATCACATGTGAGATAAACAATAAGAATTATGATAAATTGGCAACAATAAATTTTTTCCAACAAAAAAATATGTAAGTATAAAGTTTGTAAAAGCAAAACCCAAACAAAATTATAAGAAATGATTAATATAAAAAAAATAATTGCTGAAGACAAGTTAGTTTACAAGTGTGGTGCAATAATATTTTTCAACATGAAACAAAGGCATCTGGAAGCTTCTTTTGTTTTTTTTTCAGTGTTCCCTGCTTCATATTGTCGTCATAATTCAGGAAAAGTGTCTTAGCATGAGAAGTATGAGAAAAGCTTACAGAATAGAAAAAAGCATTGGAACAGATCCTTTTTCGGCTCTTGTGGAACAAAAATTAGCGAAGCAAAAAATATCCTGCAGTCCCTCGTCAGTGTTGCTTTCTCAAAGCTCTGATCATACGCTTCTTATACAGATGTTTTGTATAAAGAAAAAGATCTAAAATATTTCAAGCCAGATTTATGACACTGTGAAGATCAAATGGTACAGCTTTTTCAAAATATCTTTTCTTTTTTGAACAGCTTGTACCTAATATGATAGTTTGTTTCTGAATACTAAACATGTACACTACGCATGTGACTGGCTGAAATAAGTCGATCGCAATGTCGAATTTTCATGTCCAGCATTACTGGTCTGATTGATTGTGTTGGGAATTTATGCCACATCAGCACAATAAAATTACAACTACACTGTATCTAGCACAGTTGAATACATTTACAATTCAAAATTTAACAAAAAATGTGTCAATCAAAGGATGTATACAAAACTATGTGTATACTATTAAAAATTGGACGTTTAAAGATTGAAAAAGGAAGTTTAAAAGGAATAGTATAATGTGAACACACAGTTAGCTGGCTGCATGTTCAAATGTTCATATTTTTACGTTAATGGTTTCACATTTCTGAATACAGGCTTATCTGGAGCAGCTTTATTACTGTAAGTGGAAAGGGAAATGAGTGTATCTGATTTTTGTGAGAAAATCATTCAATGACGATTTCTCTGTGCCCGGGTATTCATATTCAAAGCACATTCTAGTGACCCCCTAGTCTGTTAAATCCATTTTTTTTTTTTTAATGAGGTGTCGGACATTACTCACTTTATCTGGATCCCTGAAATATAATGTGTAATATGATTGATATGCCTGTGAAATTTGTTACGTTTCCTCTAGCTTTCACAAAGAGAGAGAGAACGCAGATAAAGAAACAACAACAAAAATGTTTATGTTCTGCTCTTGTTTCCTGGCAGCAAAATAATGTAAATCCCACTGTGGAGATAAGCCACTGGGCTTAGGCAAAGCTGATATGTGGGTATGCATCAAGGTGCTAAAAGATGATAAGTTTCAAGCAGATTGTAAGTGTTGGTATGTGATCCACTAGAAGTAGAGATATGTCACAATTACCCGGCAGCCTCTTCTTTATCGATAAGAAATTTTGACTGGCCCTCGTATTGTGTGGAGACATTGTCATTGGAGTAAAGGCCTATGGGATTGTTGTATCTCTGTGACACTATCGCTTTGACGGTGCCCGGCTTGCTACCTGGCCCAATCGGGGCGGCAGTCGGGGCACGGGGCGGTTCTGGGGCTGGCTTGGGTGGAGCTGTGTAGGGTGATGGTGCATTGGGGCCCACGCGTGGCTTTAAGGCTGTGTTGAGCTCTGAAACAGGAGAACGAGTTGGGCACACAAAAGTTAGTGAAGGTCAGCATGCCAACATGCGCACTGAGCAAGTACTCAACCTGCCTATAACAGAAACCTGGAAAATACGCATCCTGTCTACATGACAAATCTGATAAACAACACTGCAAAAAATTCACAGCAATGCCGACTACCAATCCCAGCAAAATTTCAACAGCAATGCCTACTACCAATACCAGCAAAATTTTCACAGCAATGTTGACTATCACGAATACCTGCTTTCTTCTTTTTCTTCTTCCTTTTCTAAAAAGAAAGAAATTCCTTTGGTCTCAGAGAAATCTTGTTTCATTAAAAAAATTTACATGTCTGTTCTGTAAATGTCATACAGGTCTAATTTCATGCTGATGTATGTAATGTCCAGTTTCCAAATATGAAGTTTGTATCTTGCATTTGCTGAAATGGTTATAGGTTATTTTCTCTGAAAGCTGACAATATCTATTTTCTACTCCATCTTCTTTCTGATCATCTTCTATTTTGCTACATCTTCTAAAAAAAGACATCCCTTATTGTATTTTTACTTTTGGCATACGTCTAGCAAAGGCATGGTATGTTACAACAGGGCAAACAGAGTTTGTCTTTTTATTCACAGTCTATTTAGTGCAGCAATTAAATCTCAGAAATTCAGACAATACATCTGCTGCATAAAATTTGTAGCTTTTCTTGAAATATAGTATGTTCTATGTGCATTTTTCCATTTTCCTGGCTTATCTGTGGTGTCTGCTAAGTTATGAAACATAAAAATTTACCTCTCCCTTCGTCCATCAGATTGGCCAGATATTTGAAAGACTTAGACTGGTGCTGAGTTGGGTCTGGGGCTTCATCTCTCTCAGCATACTTATCTGTTGCACTTTGAAATGCTGGTGGCCCATTAGGCTGGCTATTGCACGTTATCAATTAGTAATAACGAAAGGAAGGGAAAAAAAACAGAGACAAATGCACCATTAGAAAACAAACAGAAGTTCACTTAAAGACAAATAAAGAGTATTAAATAAAATAAAGCAATTCACAAACGAACCAAGTCTGAGGGAAAACAACTTGTGAGAAAATGACGGAACAGTGATGATTCTGAAACAAATTTTGTGGTAAAACATTTAGCAAAGATGAACACTTGGAAAGTCACACATACAAGTAGGTCTACACTTCACAACAAATAAATACAAAACTGTAATCAATATCTAAAGAAGGGAATAACATTAATATCTACAGAAGGGAATACACCTTCAGTGACAGGTCGGTTCTTCTACAAACACACTCAATTCACACCATTATTCTAGTTTATGTTCTGTCTTTAAGGGATCTAGTGATTTCTGTACAAAATACGACGACTTATACAAACTTGTGAAATTTAATGCCACAGTGCAGCTAGAAGGATAAAATCTGTGGGTAAATATTGATGGACTTTCAAGGATGATCAAGACCGAAGGGTGAGATGGAAAAATGAAGAAATCACTGTGAGCTGCTATAATATCACATTGGGGGCAGAAGAAGTCACCATGCATGTGTAACCAGAAACCCACATCACAGGTTCAAATCACATGCTACACAAGTGTGATCTGATTGATTAATTGAAGAAAAACACAAAATAAAAAAAAAAAAGAAAGAAAAAGAAAGTCATATGCTTCAAAGAAGCAAAACCTTCACCACCATAGTAAGTATTGTTTCCTAACATATATTATATAAGAGTACCACACTCGCAGTATACATAAATATTTACAAATTACATTTTGTTTTTAACAAATTCCCCTGATGATCTATCTCATCAGCATTAAAAAAAGGACTTTATTTCACAGTCTTTTCCTTGTCAATTTTTACTTATAAAATAATCAGATCTATATCTCTGCTGTTTTTTATTTCAAATTATTGAACTGCAATTTATTACTGATCATGAAAATTAAGGATCAGTTATTGTGAACAATTCCATTTTATTGAAACTTTCAAAGAGACAAAAAAATGCCCCGTATTTTTCAACTGGCTCTTGCTAGCTTAAATATTCTTTCTCAGTTAAGATTTTCCTGACCAAGACAATTTTTCTAAAAAAAAATAATAATAGTAATAAAAATATATAAATAAATAAATAAATAAATAAATAAATAAAAAGTTAGTAAAACATTCTGCGAGTTTCAACCTACCTGGAAATTGACAAATTTGAGGTTTGCTGTGATAGGTTGGTTTCATAATTAGGTCGGGCTGGGGACTGGCTTCCAAAAGGACGTGGGGAGGGATTGAAATTCTGAATGAAGAGAAAGAAGTTAAAAAAAAAAAAAAAAAATCATCAAAAAAAATCATCATAAAGAGAATTCAAACTCTGAATTACAGAGGTAGTTTTATGAAGCTGATTGCATCCCAATGAAAAGGTAGGAGAATTGCACTGACTGGTGCATGGTAAATTTATGGAATTGAGAAAAAAACTGGGAGAAGATCACAGTTTTAAATGTTGAACTCAACACAGAGCTATCAACATTCTTTTTATTTAGGAAATGTGCGTACGTAAATAACAAAGGCTTAAAAGTTCTGATGGTTTGCAATGAATTCCCATCTAAATAGGCCAAGGCATCTTTCAATTAACAAGAAAGGTTTAAAAAAAAAAAGCCTGTTTAAAAATAAACTATATCTATTTCTTAAACTTTTGTAAATGTAGGCCTTGTCATTTTGTTTATTTTATTTATTTCTTTTTTCTTTTTTTTTTTTCCACCTGATTTTGTAAAAATATGTCATTCAATCCCCTAAGTGGCCTTCGGTTAATATCACTCTCTGAATTGTCATAGTTCATATTCGACTAAGAAAAAATCTGGAAATCCCAGCCGAAGTGTTTGTACCCCTCTGCTAAAAATAGACACTCACTGATGTTTGTTACCACTCCACCACAAGATCCGAGAAAAATTGTCACTGATCCCTTGCATTTTTATATGTTTTTCTATGTCAATAACAGTGAACAGTTTTCAGTGTTTGTACCCCCCTACTAAATTTAGACGGGGATTTCCAATTGTTTGCTTGGTCGGAACAAATCTATTCTTGATGCTGCTTCTTCACTGAGGAAAGGGTTCCAATAGATCTACAATGAAAGGGCTTTAAAAAAAAATGCTATGAACCAGTGATTCTTTCCAGGCTCTGGACCATGTCATGTAATTACAGAACATCAAATGCTTGCACTTTAAGAATATAAAACGGCATGCACTTTAAGAATATCCCCCTCCCCCCTTCTTTATGTTATTTATTTCTTTGTAAACCATGCCAATGAGCTTGTTTTGTTTACTTCACTAATCAAAATTAGATCTACATGCAGATCTAATGTAGATCTAGATCTAGATCTAAATCCAGATCTATTGGTTTTCCAAAGTATTGTAAACTGAAGGTAGGCATTTTAATCCTCAAAGCGTTGTAGTGTGGTATTCCTTTTCGTTTTAAGCTTTGCCAATACATGTGAAACATTTCGGTCCTGGGATCTGAGTTATTTCGGGCTATTATCTAGGTTTTCTATCACTTTCTATCTGTACCTCCATCCTATAGATCTACGCTTATTGTTTAGATCGCTTCCTCATTCCAGTCCATAACTCTTCTCTTTTGGGGCAACTCCCAGCCCCACAGCTCTTCTATCGAAAAGTTTCGACACCGGAGGACCATGTGCGAACTGCTCTTATCGGGACCGGAACTCTTCTGTTTATAGCATCGGCAGAGCTACATGTCTAGATGCGAATACATCGATAGAATGCGATCGATTTGTATTACTACGTTTATTATTATTATCATGATTATTATCATCGTCCTTTTTGACGGGGGT
>JBCEWB010000012.1:3874044-3898426 GCA_039654565.1 Peronia peronii | reverse complement strand
CACCTTGCCAAATTCCAAACTCATTGTGACTGCCAGTTTTGAGTTTTGAACGATCAAAGATAACCCATTTTTGACAATCTGTGACAGAAATATGCACTAGATTTTAAGCGATCCTGTAAAATTGTATTTGAAGCTGTGAATATAAATTTGGTATGTTCTTTTACAGGATTTTTCACTCTGTCTAACTATTTGAGTCATTTAACTGTATTGTTAAGGAAACAGCTAATATATGATGACAAATGAACCCATTAAATCAGTGTTACAGCACTGCTCAGCTCCAGCAGCGCACCGCCTGCCTCGCCAGGTAAATGACCCCGAGACCTCTAACTGATACGGCGTTCGCTGGCGGCAACTAAAATACCAGTCCCATGCACGCCGTGTGTAAGATTTGTTTATCTGGATGTTCTCACTAGCCCTTGTAATGCCAAGGGGCTGAACTTGTCAGACTTGCTCATCATACTTTACTTTGAAATTGTCTGCTAGAAAGCATGGATACTCTTCATATCTTGTAGTATAAAGTGTCATTTTTGAGCACAAATTTAAAATGTCATAGGAATTCCAACACTCTGGTAACGTCTTTTGGCACTTTTAAAGTTAATTAACATATATGTCAACATTAACTAGGCAGCATAAGTTAAAGTGCTGTCAGCTGTTAAGTAGCAGACCTATCTTGGGTCTGCTCATAGCTGTTAATGCAGTGATCAGTGGGATTTGTTTTAGGAAAATAGACTTTTTGTCCTCTCAGTAACTTCCATGAGTTGCAAGTGAGCACAACAAATCTTGTTTTGTTTCTAAATTTTTTAAAAAGTACTATTTGCTTCTCAAGAACACTCTTTTTATCAGAACATATAGCAACATTTTTGCATAAGGTTAGCATACAAGACAATTGCTGTTAGAGTTTAGATGATAATTAAATGAGCTAAATAATATATCTTTGCTTGTTTTTTTTTTGTTTTTTCAGTTGAAATACATGTATATTTTCTCCACAGCTTCAAATCCAACATTAGAAAAACATCGTATCTATTTCACAGGCTTGTTTTTAGTGCTGAATCCCAGGACATATGCAGTCCAGCCTATGAGCATTTCCAAGAAAACTTAAAGGATCTTAGAACCGTGGATGAAGGTCCTGTCCGCTTCAGTGCTGAGAAAATTGAAGACAAAATTCCCCAGTTTTTCCAGTATCATCGAATTAATGAACTGGTATAATAGATTACAATATATGGAATTATTCTTTCTTTTAGAAGACCGTTCACTCTCTCCTATGGGATGGTAAGATCTTTGATTATCTCTTTGTCACAAATTTTATTTATCATACATTTATCTTGATGGATGTTGACAGTATCAACCATTTTTAAAAGGTTCATTGTATCTTTGATTTCATTCATGTTTTGTCCTCTTAGCTCAGCTGTCTCACCTATCACTCAAACATACAACTGAATTGCATAGCCCAGTGGCAATATCTGACACACTGCACCACAAGTTTGCACAGCGTTACATTTGCATTTTAAAAAATTTTAGCACAGCATGACTGCCATTCATGTCAGACCGTCATATTTGCTGTATTTGAGAAGAAAGAGAAGATTTAGAAAAAGGACACTGGATTCATCCAATGAACACATGCATGTAGATCTGGAGTGGTGCATTTGAATGAACAGTACATGCACTGTTTGAATCTTTGAGGGATGATAATACAAAGCTTTTTAAAAATTATTTATGAATGCCAATTGTTACATTTGATGAGCTGTTGGACAAGTTGCATCAATAGTTTACCCTTCCAAAATATATATCTCAAAACAAAATACACATGTGTTATACATGTAGATATTAGACAAGGGCTGTGACTAAAAGTGCTCAACACATCACTCCTTTGGGCAACAGTGTGTCATGACTGTTAGAATTCAGTGTTGAATTGAGTCCTCTGGGGTTCCCATTGAGAAGGCCGAGGGTAATTTTCAGCTACGCAGTTATTGTATAAACACAACCAGTGTCATAGTAACCACTATGGAGCTATTAATGACCTGCACAATCATGCAAATGAGTATTTACTCAAGTATGACATCGGGCTTAATAATTCAATAACAATGAAGCTGAACTTGTGAATCAGATATTATATGTAAATGCATGAATATCACATAATTCATAAGAATTTTCTTGTACAATTTTGTAAAATACTCATTGTTTTCATTTCAGGAAATTTGGAAAATATCCTCCCACTTCATAGACCAGGGCTGAAGATCAGTTGAGAGACAAAATGAAGTCTACATGTACATTATATCAATTTACAAGGACTCAGCAATATTCATCACTCCAGTCATCCGAAGAGAGGAGATGATTGGTGAACTCGCTGGTCTGTGAATTCATCAATTTATAAAAGACCATTTGGTCATAAACAAGTCTTTCAGTTTCAGTTGGAGCACTTTCAGTCACATCTGCACTTATCCTTATAACTCTTGTTATACCTTCTATTCATTTGTCCTTTTAGATTGAGAAGATTATTAGAATATTTGATTGCACTGAACATGTGGTTATATTTTGGCCTGAATCAGACTTTTTTGTTAAGATGATAAATGCCCGCCACCAGAATGACATGGGCTTAAGGGAGACCAGAACTCCCGCAGGTGTGGAACTCTTGCGTCATCACATTGCCTTTGATTTGTTGGGCTTCTCTAAACGCATGTGTTCTCATCCATGGTGCCTAAACAGAGTGGGAAATTGAACCTGGCATTGAAATCAGCTGTGATCTTTGACCACAAGTCTTTATCTGGCACTGGCATCATTTCTTTATGAAGTACTTTCCGCAGGACTTTGCATGTTTCTTTCGTGATACCTCTGATTGTTGAGACACCAGACCGGAAATGAAATGATAGTGACACGTGACTCTCTCCAGAAACCAAATAGCTAGTGAAAAAGGAGGAGAATGAAATCAATATTAAGAAATCAAAGCTTTTTCAAAAGGTCATGCATATAAGAATGTACAATTACAAATAAATGCACAAGAATTTGTTTTCACATGTAAAAGATACCACAAGCAAACTGAGAAACTGATTTCTTTTCTTGCTTTTTAGGTTTAGAAAAAAATTCCAAAATACAGTTGTGAACTCGATCTAGATGATAAAGTCTCATATAATGTTATGACTTTTCCCCAGAGGATGACGCTTGAAAATGGTGGAAAAAGCTTTGGGATTACTTCCAAAGGAACCATTATGAGGTGGTGTCATTCAAGTCAGGATCAGGTGGCGGCAAAAAGAAAAAAATGGTATCTGTATGACAACATGCTTTTCCCCTGCCTCATCTTACTGACCGGAGGACTGAAACCAATTTGCTGGCATCAGCAGATGAGGACATTGCCTGACATGGATGAATCAATTTCGTGAAATGCTTCACCTTCCGCTCAACCACCTCCAATACTAGTAGGCCTACCTATAGAAGAAACTAATGACAAACATGATGGTCATGTTGAAACAAGACCTGCAAACCCACTGCATGAAAATGGATCCAAAAATAGATTGCCAGGCTGAAATTCACATGACTTGTTTTCAAGTACATGAAATGAAGCACTGAGACAGTCCAACGAACAACAGAAAGAGTATCCAGTGCAAATACAAGCATTTATTCACCATATATATGTCATGTTTCAACTCATAGCTCACAAGAGTATCAGTAATACACAACCCAGCGCCACTATCAGCAGTACTGAGAAGCCAATCATTTTGCAGTGGCATTGTAATATAAAATTATAATTTTAATTTCATGAAAACGTAAAACCCTGTGCACAAATCATTAGTTATTTTAATTATTGTTTTTTTTACCTCAGTTTTGAAACATCATAAGACATATGTATAGACTCAACTGTGTTCACATTAAATCTTTGTTGTTTTTTTTTGTTTTGGTCTTCTCCACCACTTTACCTTGCATGTTCTTTTTATTTTGTTTTTATTCATTTACTGAAAATGTAAACATGTAACTATAACTCAATATTTAAATGTACATTAATAATGATAATAATAATAATAGTAAAGAAATTTAATTAATTAATAAAGAAAAAAACAGTAGCATTTGATAATATGCCACCAATACTCACTCCCTAACTGAAGATGGATAGATGAAAGATTACTTTTAAGGATGGGCCGATTCTATGAACTGACTGAATCGCGACTCCGAACATTTTATGACCCAGAATCGATGAACATGACTTCGACTTTTGATTCTGGGTCAATATGATAGCCAATGAGATGCAGAGAAATATTTTGTGTTCCCAAAATATTAAGAGGTCAAAATCGGGCTAAAATCGACCCAGAATTGTTTCTCTGAGCACTGAGTTGACTTTCCGATTTTGACCTAGAATTGTAGAATCGCCTCCGGCCAAACACAATCTTGCAGTGTGAAGTGTTGGAGACGAGCTGTCGAGTCATAACTTGTGCTGAAGTAGGTCACAGTCGTCAATAGCCGAGCAGCGGAGTTGTGCTAACATTATGTTATCGTCCGTTTGTCATATCGCATTTGGAACGACGGTGAAGTCCTGCGGACTGCAGGTCAAATGTTATTTCCTGTTCCTTTTATATTGTTTTGTTTTTCTTTTGTTTTATTCAGGGAATTGGGGAATAAAAGTATGAACACGGGTCATCAAATTTGCTCTTACAAGATTACATTCATAGCGACAACCCTGACCAGGGTGGCCTCCATGCCAGCTTGAGGGGAACTCAGAGCATCCATCACGACAAGGTTGAGGGTGCATGAAAAAGAGGGTCTATGTCACGCACCCAAAATCTCCACAGCTGCCTTCACATTTGCAGCGTTGTCTGTAAAGACAGCCCCATGTCTCCATGACATTGTTGAGCACGTTGGCAATGGCTTGTGCTGTGATGTGGATTATTTTGATTGACACATTGAGTAGATTAATATTAATTACATGTATATAGAAATCTAACAGCTCCATGCTATTGCACGCATTGTTCACACAGACTGCAGTACAATACAGTAGTAAGCGTGCATGTGTTTGACCTTGGCCTGCTAGCTGTTTGAGATGTAAACACCGTGATACCACCAGGCTTATCAGTATTCATAACCAGTTAACACAAAGGAAGACTGTCATGTGAGCATGTTCGCCCTACAATCGGCTAGAATCGTCCTAGAATCAGCTAGAATCGGGTCATGTTCGAAAAAGTCGAACATCCCTCATGACTTCAACTCAGGGAGAAAATAATTCAGTACTGTGTAATTATGGGTATTTTTGTCAATTTGCACGAGACATGCCGATCTATTTATTCAAAATTTTCTTGAGACATAGTATCTTTTTGGTATGCATTGTTGTTAATAATGTTTAAAAAGGATTTATTATGGTAAAATTATGTTTCTTGCGCTTCATTTTCTCCTTCCGGCCTGAGTCGCTTGAGTCGTGTTCAGAATCGGCTGTCATGTTCGATCCGTCAGAATCAACTCGAACTTCCCGAATTCGTCGAATTTTGAATTCCAGCTCGACAACCCACCCTTAATTACTTTATTAACTAATATGGCACCAACAAACTGGACACTACCTTATTTTTATAGTTTGAAGCGTAACGTTTATCATTTGGTTTTTCTTACTTAATGACCAGATGTTCTTTTGTTGACAAAGGTTACAAAAATTTGTCCTTTTCTTTCGATGTGTGGCCCAATCTTTCTGAGAAGACACTGAAATGTGATGAGTTTCATTCTTACGTACACCAAACATTTCTCTTCATCATTCAGGATGTCATCCATCAAATGATGATATTTTCCGAAAGTGTCTCAGCTTTGGTGAATTTGGTGCAACAATTATCGACGCATGTTTTGCCATCATCTCTTTAACCAAAACAGAAGCATTATTTGTACAGCTTCCATCTTACATCTCCAAGATGCAATAATTCTAGCAGGGGGTGACCTGTTTTTTGTCTCCAAGATGTTTTTGCAAGAATTCTAAGTCATCTGCTTGTAATGTTTATAGGCTGCGGGCAAAAAAATAATCAGCTGATTTGTAATGCAGCATTTTTTTAGTATATATAACTATAGGACAAAACAAGCATTGGAAATGTGTTCTGTGCACCAGGGAGTCTGTGGACTTTGCACAGTCATATCGTCATTTTAAAAGACCAGAATTGATTTTTCTGTCCAACTGTATTTTTGTAATGCCTCACCATTATTTTTCAATCCATATCCTAAACATATCTCTAAATTTTGATGAGAATCTCTTACTTCTGCCATGGCGATGACTGTGGTGTTTTTTTGTGATTTGAGATGCGACATGATGAAATCAAGCTCTCGTCAAATTTTGAGCATAATTATGGAGTTATTGGTATTACTATGATTATTCATTTCCCTTTCTGTGTATGAAAAAATATAATGGTAACTTTTGATAGTTACAGAATTCGAATGTTCAGAACTTGCCATAGTGAAACTTCTGCATGTAATACCCATTTTTGTTTTTCAAATGAAATTATGTTTGACTCTAAATGTACATGGCCAGTCTTGTTGTATTGTTCTTTGATTTAAAATGACCCGCATGTATTAAAATATGTAACTTGAAGCATGAATGGCATGGTGGTCTCCTGCATTTCATGTATGTTCCTGTTGTAATCTGTCAGGTGCACTTTCTAAAGGGATGGAAGAACTGAATGGAATCTGGGAAGTGTGTGACAAATCGACAATATGAAAAGAAAACACTTGACATTCAGTTTTAATTCATTGTCAGTCCATTGACAACATCCACAAATTAAGTATAGCAACAACTTGAAGTGACTGAAATGTTTTGACAGTAACTGTAACTTTATTATTAAGGACAACATGAGTGATAAATACAACTTCACAAAGTGCTAAACATTTATTTTTCAATAATGAAAATATCTGCCGTTTATATTTCTTCACGAGTTCATCATAATCAAGTGTTGTACATTTTCATGCAGTAAGACCACACATATTCACATTTCTTCAATCACTGTCACCATGAACTTGATTCTTATCAAGAACTACAGAGCAGAAATCAGTCTCGTTCTCTCCACTTTAATAAAAGTCGGTGGAGTCTGTTATTGGTGTTGATTAAATCGCTGCCTTCAGTCTAGCAAAGTGAATATACTAATTGTCCCTATTTATGTCACAGGATGAAAACCTCCATAAAAACGTCATCATTCCTTTGATTGACTTGCCATTATGATCATTAATGTAATTTACAACAATTTACAAAAAACTATTGTATTAAAATATATCTTATTTACTGTTTGCGTGTTCAGTATCATTTAAATAAATTCAACTACAGCACTGTCTGCTCATAGTGATATCATTTTCATTTAGTGTAATATTTAACATTAATAACTAAACAGTGATCAGGCTGGGTTTTTTTTTTTCAGTTAAGTATTATGACTTCAGCTGTTTTCTGACAAAAACTAATGATGAAAAAAGTATTCCCTCCATTTGGAGACCAGATTTTCAAACTAGACTTTCTTATAAAAGACAAATCAAAGTCTAAAACAGACATTTTGTATGTACCCCATGTAAAGCCATCACCCACATTTCACTGTTCCTTCATTTGGATATCAGCTCTTTTCTGATAAAAACTAACCATGAAAAAAGCACTCTCTACACTTGGAGACCAGATCTGACACTGGACTTTTTCTAAGGCAAGGAAAAAAAAAGTCTAAAACACTTGCGTCTACAGACAAAGTCAGCCGGGCTACTGCGCATGCCTGCTATGACATCATTCCGCGCGAACTACGGTTTTGTAAACATCCATTTATCCCCTGCTTGCTTTTCCACATTGTGGAAGCTTTATCATGTTTTTGATCACTGTTTGCAGGATGCAATCATCGAGAGGTAAGACAGGTGTTTTCTTTGGTTATGTTATTGTATTTAGATAAATAAATAATGTATATAATAATAACAACTTATTTAGATTGATCTAAATCTAGATCTTTGCATGAAATAAAAAATGTCATGCTGACCTGGTTTCCCATATAAACACAGCTGATTGCTGTTTCTGCACATGTGCATTAGGCTGGCTGACCTTCTGTCTGTAGATGCATGTATCCAATACAGACCTTTTACATGAATCTTATGTAAAGCCATCACATTTCACTGATCCCTCATGTGGACTGCACTGTAGACTGTGCATTTAATACAAACAAGTAAAAATTGAAACAGACTCCAGACACAACAGAAATTAAATATAATAATATAAAGCTTTATTTACACATATACAAATCAATTTAATATCCTAGATGAGGATGTTGTTTATGCAAAATCCATTCAGTTAATATTTGATAGACAGACACTTTAATTATGGATGGTGAAGAATGCTCTTTCATCAGCATGACTGATTGTTGACCGGATACTAAAGTAGCACTCTGTGAAAAGTTGAGGTAGTCATATGCCACATAATCTACTTGATGGCTACAACTGGCATACATTCATGCTGCAAGTTTTCAGTGAGGTCTTTTATCTTTGCCTGTAATGGTATAAGGCTCTGGCTGTCCTGTAGCAGAAGGCAAGCATGTAAGGACCTGGGCAGTAGTGGATGGCTGAGCAGTTGCCTGCCTCACCCTGACTGTCAGTGAATACTGCAAAGGCATTTGCTGCACAACAGTAAGGTTGATACATAATGCATATTAATTATACAACTTTTATAAGACCTCTCCAACAATCTACATTATCTTGTTCTGTATTCTTTTTTTTTTCTTTCCGGCATATTGGTCTTATCTGTCCTCATTCGCATTTCAAATTCAATAGTTGTACGTAGTTCAATTAATTCTTGAATTAAAAAAAAACAAAAAAACAAACCAACCAAAATGAAAATAAACGCACATAATATGCACACATACATTCTGTACGAAAACTGATTTCTCCCACTACCCACATCTGGAATACAGAAAGTACACTTATACAACATGTACTTCTTTAATCCTGTTGAATACAAACCATATTGGTCCCAATACATCCTCTCAAATACAAATTGACCAATACCTCAAAGCAAAACAAACTATTCTGGACTTTGGTGGACCAAAATAAGCTAAATTGCACTTACAATGTTACAGTAGATTACATAATTTACAGTGAACCGATACTTTTAAATAAAACATTCCAACATCACAACATAGGTTAGGCACAAAGGAGAGACAACATGACCAGGCATTGCCCAGGAAACAAGAACTTGTACACAAAAAGATGAGATGGAGTGATGCACTATCATAGTGCCACTGTCTACTTACACAAACACTCATCAATACACTGTATTATATTTGCTTGATCCACTTGACTTCCTATCACTAATAAAACTGAAAGCTGACAATATGCTCAAATTTTCAAGCTCAATTTCAGGGCTGGTTGATTATGAAACTGGTTTGAACCAGCAACAAAATAATGTTTTTAGATTATTAAATATTGTGGAAAGTCTGATACAGATGTTAAGCGGAGAATAAATAAGTGAATTTTTAAAATGAATATCATATAATATATGACATCTATGAAAGTCTGAAATGTACCCACACATATGGCTTCCTAATCCTAGTTGCCATCAGACAAACACTGACTTTCACTCACTTCAGAGATAATTCCAGAGAGCAAACAGTAAACACATAAACAAGTTACTATACTGCAGATTCCTGCTAATTTTTCCACAACACTTCTAACCTGTTAAAACTGCCAGGTTTATTCAACAAGTTCTGTTATCTTGTCTCAATAAAGATTGGCCAATATGCCATATACCTCAGTTAAATGTAAGACTTGTTCCCTTAACTATAGGGATTCCCATGAAGAAATTTAAAAAAAAAAAAAGAAAATTTTTTTTTGACAGCTGAAACAGTGCTTGGGCCTCGGCAGACATGGCATTATAAGAATCTGTCAAACATAGCTCTTAGTCTATCAAAACTTAACGGTCACAATCAGTTGAATTAACAACTTGGATCAAATGTGATGAATATTTCAGTTTCTAACAAACAAATAAATAAGCTATTCGAAGCAAACTTGATCAGAACAAACAATTCCATTTCAGTTCTGATCCATTCCCACATAGAACCAGTAATATCTCCTACCGGTTCTATTCCACATAAATGTGCATGCTGATTTTCTGTGCTTTTGCAGCGGTGCCAGAAGAAATGAGACAGTGCCGGAAATAATGGCCAGGTCATGTGATTAATCATCTCACCCACTGCAAGTTCTGCCTGTCTAGCTTATGTGACTATTCCACTGTGAATTTTTTAAAGTTAGATAAATTTTTTTAACATGAATGACATCCTGAAATTATTCCGGGAGTCAGAAGGGCTTTATGGCCTACCATATCATTATTTTTACCCAGTTATTTTTTTACTGTGAAAATTGCATGTATAAGTTGACAGATTTTTATTAAAATTTTTAAGCCAGGATTCTTAAAATACTTAGGGAGTAAAAAATGAAGAGTTACTAGCTTCCCTATTGTAAATAAATAATCCAGATGACTTTACGTTGAGTGGGAATGAGCTGAAGATAAAATCTGATAAGATTTCAGTTTGATATGTAGCCTACAATGACTATGCTTTTAGTGTCCAAGACACTGCTCGATTGGCCCATGTCCTGTCATTCAACAGTCCTCTAATTACTGCTAATTGTTCTAAAGCTGAAGGATTGTTCCACGTCACATTATATTACCACATACACATTAATACAGCATGGAAAATATCAGACTGATGTACAAATCTCTATGTTGATTGACTATTTTATCCATTAGAGCCTATATATGGCCCTCTGTATTGTATTTACACACAAATATTGCAAAACCTGATGCTTGGGCATCCTAATTTGAAGCAGTTATAAGACAAATGCTTCAGTGCTCCTCCAGTGACAATATCTCAGCAAATATACATTATTTATAGTTTGTACAAAAAAAAGTATGAAAGTCTGACACTGCACAATGACAAAATTCTTGTCTTCATAAAAGCTGAATATGCACTGTCATGAGCTGATTGTAGGAAATTATGAGGGAACAAAATGATCAGAATACATGAGAGGCCAATGCTCTTGCAATGATGTAACAGAGTGTAATTGTCATACAGTGAGAAGAATTAAAACATGTCTTTTGCCATTATGTATGAAAGTGGAATGGTCAACTCACAGTTTAAAAAAAGCAGCAGAAGCCAAAAACATTGTGAGTGACCTCACATGCTGTGCCAAATAAAAGCATTCAAACAGAATAACTCAGAAATTATTCACTAATATAAATATAATAGAATGTTTATCAGAAGTTCCATTATGTAAACAGGACTCTGAGCAACCATGCAAAGACATCAGAATTGCTTGTTGTTAACAGATAACAAAGCACACACACACATACATTTTTCACACAACCCCAAAACATATCTTCTGTCGAGTGGATGAAATAGTAACATTTTCTAGGCAAATCAGACCTACCCTCAGGTGGTCTGAGTCAGTAAGCTCCAACAGTCACAATCCGGCTGACACAATGAAATGGTCGTAACAACATATCATTAATCTAGATGTATTATGAGAATAGCAAAGATATGTGGAATCATTAAATGTATCCCATTCTGAGAAAAAAGAAAAAAATAATAATAATAATAAAAAGCAGTATATCCAATCATAATAAATCAAAATAAGACTGCCAATAATGTCTCAGTTATCATGTGCCTCCGTGATCTGGAAAGAAGCATAGCACCTGCTCAACAGTTCCAATAATTTACTACTATTGTTCTGAGATCATCTAACTGAATAGGAACACAAACTGATCTACAAATCTGAAATCTATAATTGATGTTTGAGATCAACTAATTAATAAGTGGCAGTCATCGTCAACAATAAACTGAAAGCTGAAAATGACAGGGTTATAAAAAAATGACCACAATTGGCAATGGGATGATTATAGACTAGAGTAATATAAAGATACAAATGCTAGATCAAGGCTGGTTTGTGTCCTCATACATCCAGTTCATCCGACATCATTGACAAAAGAACAAACGATATGAAACAAATCAGGTGATGCAAGTACAACAGTGTTATTATCATTATATCGAAATACTCACAGAAGTAAATTATTCATTCAAAATAATGACCATTTTAAAACCAGGCAAGACATACAACAAAAGACAAGTCAAATAAAAATTCAAAACAACAGAAATTATCAACTATGAAGACACACTGTATTCTGCCATCTTTCTTACCACCCCCCCCCCCCCAAAACCATAAGACAGAGGGCGGGGTGGAGTGGGGTGGGGTAGACACTTTATTTGAAACTTTGGATCCTTTTCCTTTCAAAAACAAAAAAATATGAAACCACTCACCAAAGCACATGGTGTGAATTTTGGATATGATGTTTAACCAACACACTCATCCACTGACCATTTCACTGTAAGACATTTCATTGTGGGGAGCAACCCACATAATGAAGCAAAGAAAAATGTTCTATTGTGATACGACTGACTTCAAATATCTGTCCAGTATTCTCAGAGGCTGCTGGAATAAATCATTACGAGATATATAGCATTGTACATATTAATACGCTGCCAAGTAATAACGCCCAGGTGTTAATGCTAGTTGGTAAAAAGGGCAAAATCTTTCTTGGTTCAATATCAAATGAATGATTTGTTTTAAAAATGGCTTACGATAGATAACATGTATAAGAATAAACAAATCCTGCTGACAGTAAAACCATAAGACAAAATAATAAAACGCATGTCAAATGTTTGGTGATTTTTTTCCTTGCTCATCATCATGTACACAAAAATAAAATCTCATCTGAAGGACAATGACAACCACATCATTATCAGGTTCACTCTTCAGCTGCATTTTTGACATCCTCCCTGTTCATTTCTTCTCTTAAACTCCAAACATTTTTTTTCGATGCGAATATTTTATTGCTAAAAAGAAAATCACGGCCATGGACACGTCTTGTTCCTTTATATTGCCCTCTGGGAAATTTTTTAGTTTTATCATATATAGGTGAGGGAAAAGGCTCAATGAGGGCATGACAAACCGATGTCATAGAAACTTCACACTACAATCAGTTCACTCCATGGCTACTTAGAAGTGGTAATGATGGGGATGGCAAGTCCCAAGGGCCTAAGTTGATAGCAAGTGGTGCAGATCATCACCCACAAGTTTTTGCAATAAGCTTTGGAAGGTGTGGAGTGATCAAGGAATCATCACACCTTGCTTCTGTTTGACCGTCTCACCCCGACATGATGAATAATGTAAACGCTGGTAAGAGAAAATATGAAAAAGATTTCTCCAGCCTACAGGAAGTCAATGTTCCAGACTCATTTGCCAGTTTCAAGGCAAGAGTGGCTGATTTGACTGCTAGGATGCCATTGTGTGACACAGACAGACTATTATGCCAACATTCACACTTTTCTTATGCTTAACTTGCATGTGCATTAGAATCATTCTTCACAAACAATATTAGATTTTTTTATACTGTTGCCATTTGGAGATACATGACACAAACTGTCATGTGACATAGCACTCAAAATATCATATAAAAACATATGATGCAGGACAGTTCAGTCTGATGGGTTGCTAACATCACTATGCATCATGGTCCAGAAACAGCAATTATCCTGACCTGGATCCCAACTCAAATCAGGCTGACAAGGCATTAGAGGAAAAGCAGAAAGGTGTCACTTCCATTGGAAAAAAAGGTATCATGTTTGAGAACAATCTAGCTAACCTGCAAAGCTCCAAAAACTATTTCCAAACCTCATTCGGATCCCAAATAGATTGTAACTAGAGTGTGCATCTAGTCAGTATTCTGATATTTTGCTGTTAGCAACACACCTGAATCATTTGTTTCTGGTGAAATGTGTGCTTTCATCCTATCTTGAGCACAGCTTGAACAAGTGAAAAGTAAGATGGAATTCTAAGTCTAGGTCAGAACAGGGCTATTATGGCTAGCATTCAGGACTGTATCACTGTGTTATGATAAATTAGTTATGACAGCCCCACATTGATGTACGACACATTAGCCCTAAAGCTGAAAGATTATGAGTACACTGAACAGCTTTCAGCCGAAATGGACCCCATACCACTGAAACCAAATGAATAAAAAGAGAAAAACAAGTAGCAATTACCTCTTCAGAAGAGAAGTAAATCAGCGATAATACACCACTAGGTTTGACTAGAAGCCCACCATATCTGTTAAATGTGGAAATGCTAGCAACAGACAGTTCTGACCTGTGTTGGTTAAAAACCGTACTATTCCAACATACTAATTGCTATACAAAACTGCCAGGATTGCTGCTTTGAAAACAAATATGAGCTATTTTTTCGTGATATGATCAATTTCTATTAAAAATCAGTAATCTAAAACATCTTAAATTAAATGACAATATATTTTACACAACTACTTTGAGGATCAAGCAATAAAATAACAAGGTTATATCATAAAGTGTGAGGTAAGCCGTTTTAAATTACTTCTATTGATCATCAGATGATTTCTGCACACAGCAAATGTTTCCACTAGCAGTAAAGTCAATTTATCATTTCCTACTGCCTCTGAATTATGAACAATTGCATTGAAATGTTTCTCTGACTTGTCACTTGGGTGCAAGCAACATTTTGCCCTTGAATTTTCTGTGCAATTTTGAGTGAAAGGCAGCCTTAGCAATCAGTGTCACAATTTTAAAAAAAAACTGCTGCTCATTCTCGATCACCTGGAAGAAAAAAAAAAAAAAAAAAAAGGTACCGGTAATGAAATCTACACTGAAAGTACAGGCAATGACTGTGTTCTGATTCTTTCAGACAATGCAATCTCAAATATCACGAATGCTGGAAACTAACATCTCAAAGTGCAAACTGAATTCAAATCTGGAAAACAGACTATTCTGACTCTTCAAACTTGTCTGTGAAGACATTTCTTGTTAGTGCTGCACTGTTGGACTGCCTAAGAGCTTGCCGCTAATTCCCAGCTATCATCAAGATGACTTCTTGTAGTGTGACGAGATCTCATGTCTTAGATTCTCTAGCCTGGCGAATGTCCGCTGGACAACATCTGGCCGTATCAATCCAAAGTCAAAAAGATTGACCAGGTGAAGCAGGAAGTTCCTACACAGGTTCTTGTCCACAATTTCAGCTCCATGTTCATCCACAAATGTAGAACATGCTTGGGGTACCATGCAATCTCCAATATATCTGGGAAAATAATATGGCAATAATGATCAAACACACAACTCAAAACTATGAGAAGACACTCAGCAACACTGAACACAATAATGTAATATACCTACATAATTTCAAGGACAAATTCTATATTATTGACAACTGACAAAGGATTTGTAACTCAAATCTAAGATTCCAAGTTAAAATCAATTCCTTGTGCTTCACTTGAACTGACTTGAACAAAAAAAAAAAAAAAAAGAAGCGTCTTTTCACTATTCAAAAGCTTAGTTTCACTAATTGTTGAAGAGAGTGTGAATATAAACTTGATAACAATATACATGCTTACTTTCTGGAGCCACAAATATAAGAACGGCAATATCAAAAAAAAAAAGAAGCAGATATAATCTTCACTGAACACCACATTGCCATCAATGTAATACTCACTCTTTTTCCATCACATGCTGATTCCACATTTTCATCAATTCCTTTTCACCCTCATTCACATCTGTAAACTCATCAATCATCTGAAACAGTACATTATTTTGACTGCTAAGTTCATGGCATGTGAGTATCCTTAATTAGCATTTGAATGCTTAAAAAAGTTTTTTGTATTTTTTTTTTGTCATTGGCAAATTCAAGGCTTGCGACTTGTGATCAGCTTTAGCACACTAGATTTTTGTTTAAGCAAATACTGCTAGACAGTTCTTAAAATATTTCTTTCTGATACTCTGAATAATTGTAGGTATTAAATTACATGCTAGGGTATTTTAAAGCTATTGATTCACATTGAATTTAACACAGATTTGCCACTCAAATAATGCATGAAACTTACTGCACAATCCTGGATATTATTTGTCTTTTTTTAGAGGCAAAATCTATCTTTACTAGATTATTTATTGAGAAAATGATATGGAATCACCAAATCCTGATCTGCTAAGGCACAAAGTGCTTGCCCCATCGTAACTTACCATGACAGTTTTCTGTTTGAGCCAGCGAGGTTTGCTTTCTTCCCTTCCCTCTGTATCCAGCTCTTGTGGCCTGACTGGCTGGCAGGTTCCAGTGTGGAAGTAAAGTCTATGGAAAATGAAGACAACATGTATTATACTCAAGTTATTATCTCAACAGCAATGTGGACCATGTCTGAAAACTATAAGGCCCAAAATTCTTTTAAAAAAGAAATTTCTTTTAAAAGTTTAAAAAAAA
Source organism: Peronia peronii (assembly GCA_039654565.1). Taxonomy (NCBI): domain Eukaryota; kingdom Metazoa; phylum Mollusca; class Gastropoda; order Systellommatophora; family Onchidiidae; genus Peronia; species Peronia peronii. The sequence goes on along the minus strand of JBCEWB010000012.1, from coordinate 3,882,139 downwards.
ACATGACTTACTTTTATGGCTAGTATTGCAAACAGGAATAGACAAGGACAAAAAAAAACATGACTCATTTTTACGGCTAGTATTGCAAACAGGAATAAACAAGGATAATTTAGAAACATTTTCTATACTGTGTGATGTAATATCTCTTCAAAGTGTGATATCACATTATGCAAACTAGATCTCTCTTGTTGTCACACACTGCAAATCTTATGTATGAAATGGTTATCAATCATGATAAATGACTTAAGTGCGGCAAAGTTTTTCAATAAACACAGCACACAAAAGAAACAGGTTCACACAGCTTACCTATTGTGACCTTGAATTAGTTGCCTGTTCAGCCCACTCTCTGATTCTGGCTCCTGAAACTCTGCTAAAGATGGGGGTGGTCTATTTGGTCTGTATAGAAAGGTATAGCAAATCATAAAATATTAATACATGTTAGGCACATATAGAAAGCAATTTCAAGATCTGTCCTTAGCCTAATATCGTGTTATCACAGGTAGAAATAAAAATTATTTTAACAATGAACATCTTCAGTTATGCCATTCAGTATTAATGCAGTGGATACATAATTATTTATCATGTTAAGAACCTGAATATTTCATGAAAACATTGCAGTATCAGTTTCATTTTTTTTCATTAATGAAGAAAAAAACAACAACATATATACACACACACACACACACAAAACTGGCTTATAGTCATTTAGAAACAAAACAAAACAAAAACCCCCACCTATTTTGATGTCCTTTATATCTTTTTTTTTAAAAATTGATTTCTTTTCTAAATAAGAATTCTGAACTCACAAACTAACTCTTCAATAATCACAAAAACAGTTTCCATCTTGAACTCTCATTTCAAATAACTCACTCAATCCTGGCCATTTTTCTTGGTTTTGCACCCCAAAATTTCATCTGTTTAAGCAGACTGCACCACTAAAATTTGTTTAAAAGCTCATAAATTTGGCTCAAGTAATAATGAGATATAATACTTGAAACATGTTGAATATCAAGTATTGGTGGATGTAGTTTTGTCACATCCATGCAAAAAAGAGCACTTTTCTGACAAAAATAAAAATTTTTCAGACTGGGCTAGATCTAGATTAAGGACAATTTCTCAACTAATTGTTTTGCTATAGATCTAATCACATCATCATAGGTATTTGCACTCTAAAAGATATATCTAAATCTTGATCTAGATCTAAACCGATGTTTATATGAGGAGATCAGCTGACCGTGCTGTCGCCATGCCGCGTTTGAACACAATGTCCACCTTCACTTGATTCACAAAACGCATGTTTTCTCCATGTAAAATGAAGCTAGGCTATCAATTCCACGACCCTCTACTGGAAATTGGTTGGGAATAATGGTCATGTAAATTTATAATGATTTACCAAGAGAAAATGAAACAGGCATGAAACAAAACTTGGGAATCGAGATATCTCGGTCATGGGATTCGACGTGTTCTCCATTCTGACCGAGATATCTCGGTCATGGGATTGAGTGAGTTAAATTAGAAATCACCAATTACTACTTGAACGTTCCAAACAGCACTGGCAATTTGAAGTGTGGATTTTGTAAACCAGATTAGAACAAATGAAGATGGCGGACTTGAGCAATAATAACATCATCTTTGACTTACCGCATTCCTGAAAAATCTGGATTTTCTATAAACACCATCTGAATAATAGACAAAGAATTTATAAATGTCCGAGTCCACCTTAAGTTCATATCTGTGACACGATAAAAACAAACATGTTAACTCTTTAGGGAATAATTTCAAATTTCTTTCTCTTACCTATAAACAATGACATGAGTGATTGGTGTGCGCCTGACTGGATTGCTGCGACTGAAGGCATAGCCTACATGGGAATGAATATCTTGAGGATTGCCAACATAAGATCCATCATAGCGTTCATTAATTGAGACATCAATTCGCGCTCCTTTGGGATGTGGCTAGGGAAAAAAAAAAAAAAGAGAGAAGAAAAAATAACATCAGGTATATATATATATATATATATATATATATAAAAAAAATAAAATTGAAATAAAAATATAAATATGAGGAAAACTTTCTTGTGCAGGGTTCACACTCCCTAGATGCCTTAAAATTCAAGGACTCTCCGACTGTTTATAAGGACTTCATGTAGCCGAATATCTTCACAAACGCGTGTAGATATTTACGTGTGTATAATAATATTTTGCTGAACAGACTTACACATGAACAATAGATGGTATTGCAGATCGCATGCTGGATTTGTGCTTTACTGATGCTGAAACTCACTCGGCACAACACACAAGTACATGTAATTAACAGGTTTGATGAGAATCAGTTTATGTTAAGAGCCAAACCCATTCAGCCAACTAATGACTTTTTGTAAACACAGCCCCTCCAGGCATCTTACAATTACTCTTTCATTCATAAATAAAATTGAAGATTCAAGGTGGGATGTAAAATTTCATTAAAAAGGCATGAAACCGTGCATAGTTATTTATTTTTATCATTATCATTTTTTTTCTTTTCTCATGTGTGTATGGGACGGTAGTGTTGCAGCACTAGCATTGGGTATACAATTTAAATACATCTGTACTGTGACAATCTATTTATAAATACACGTAGATCTAGATCTGGGTCTACATAAGATCATTACAAGTTGACAGATGATGCCGCCACCTTATTATTTCTAAACTTACAAAGAAAGCTCTTACTTGTAGATCTAATCCACCTATAGACCTACTTATCTCTCTTATTATAGTAGAGTTATCTCTCTTATTACAATAGAGCTTGCTCTAGATCTACATCCCGGTAGATCGCGGAATGCTGAGCCGAAGATCTTGACAAGATCTCAGTAGGCCTGTTGACTAGATCTAGATCATGTTTTCTTTCTGTTCATATATCTACTCATGATGGGATTGTCAAGTGATGACCTTTTACAGTTCACAAATGGCAAACGACCGTTGAACTCAATGTTGAGTCTAGATCTTTGAGTACGCCTATGGAAATGCGATTCGAAATTCCAACAAAAGTCTGGTTGCCTGTTGCCCATTCGTATCTTCATTCCAGGCATGCGCCCAAAACATTCATACTTTCGTTTTCGCTTTCTTCGTTCTTCAAATATATTGAAACATCGGCATCCAGCAAGACACTTCTGAATCAAAAAGTTCATTTTTTCCGCTGAAGTCCGAAGTCTGAAACTTTCCGATTAAAAATTTGATCGAATCCCCCACGATATCCATCACAATTACGACTAGATCTAAAACTTACGCCATCGAATCGCACTGGACCTGCAGGCCTAGACTAGGCTAGACCCGCAGTGAATGAAACAAAGAAAATCATCAACATCCGGGCACGTAGTAGGAAATGAACTTACGGCAAATGTAAAAGACGAAGCGGCTGTCGGGCACGTTCGGTAGACGGGAAAAAAAAAAAGTCCTGTTCTAACAATCGGTCACCGAGCGAAATTGACCATCTGTGCAAAAATACATGGACTTTTCAAGGACTTTGGCAACAATTTCCAAATTCAAGGACTTTTCAAGGCCTTGAATTTTTTTCTCAAAATTCAAGGACTTTCAAGGACCGTACGAACCCTGCTTGTAATACAGGGTATCCATAAAGTCTCTTCACAATTTAGTAGCTATTTTTAAGGGAAATTGTAAAGAAACTTTATAGACACCCTGTATGTTTTCCCCCCTTCCATAGGTAAGGCATTCATAATCCAAACATACAAAATTCTCACTGTCACATACATGGCCTTTAACTCGTCTCCCACAAAGGTGCAGATAATATATTATCAATTATGCGATATATCCACTTGCCACATCTGAGAGATTGATGGATTTTTATATAATGTGGCATCCCTGGAATATTTTTTCTAATTATAAAAACTATTGAAAATTATCGTGTTGTCATAAAACTTACTACTCGTCTATTCCCTTTAATATTTATGAAATGCCCATTATAATAAGTGGAACTAAATACTACACTTTTATTTAGTATCATGGGAAAACAAAAACAAATTTATATAAGGCAGTTACTCACAATATATAAAAAGTTAAAACGTGAATGACACAGTCGAAGATGCTTGAGCAAGCTATATAACTGTTGACATGAGAGGCAACACCACGGACAACGCAGGTCATCTCGCGCCTCTGTTTCTTGCTGAGTGCAGTCATTATGTGTGAACTGGTAAAACACTCGCATTCTTTTGCGTGGAGTTAGCTGCACACTGTTTTCTCTTTCCCGTGTCTTTGGACAAGTGTATTCAGATTTGACCCCTGAGGACAAAAATCAAACAATTTCAAAGTGCCCATGAAACTTTGCTTAAAATGCAAATAAATATTTATGTAAAAAAAAACAACAACAAAAAAAAAACCCTCACTAACTGCACACTCTTCATGACAATATATAATCTTTTTAATCTAGTAGCAAATAACATCAAAAACTTGGATGAATCATGCACTATTCTTCATGGCTGAAGTGAATCTAATCCTGAATGATCTCTTACAAATTTGTATCATGCTTTGCCTAAGAATAGGTTCCTATTGCAGAAGACAAGAGTAAAGTAAAAATGGGGGAAAACAAAAGGCAAACCTTTGATTACACCCCTCTGATAAACCTTACATTTCTCAAAAGCTGCTGAGAAATCAGAGGTTCCATTGATAAGATCACAGCGAGGGGGAGGTACACGTGCAGGTGATACAACTTCTGTGTCCATCCTCTTATTGCTGCCATTTTGATCTAACCAAGTCAAATGGAATTTGAGAGTCGGATAATCTGTGAACAGCTCTAGGGGTTTGACATTCTGTAAACAAAAAAATCCCAGTTGAATTCCACATGAAAAAAGAAATGTTTTAACTTTCTTACAAATCTTTCACTTGCTATGTTACAAAATCATAAAGCACAAGCAAAAACTAGATCTAAATGTTTACCAGCATAAATAGTTATATAAAAATGAATGAAGAATTAGTAATTCATTACTCAAGAGCCACTTGAGAGGAATCTGGAAACGTGTGGACTTCTGTATCTACAAACAACTAAACAATTCCACCAAGAACTCGGATCACGATCCTATTTCACTATTTCAATTGAGCTTATGACATTCCATGAAAATTTCCACATACATACTTTGCCACTGAATGACTCCCACACTTTGCTGAGCTTGAGTTTCTCTGTGCCATCTGACGTTTGCACTGCCAGTTCATACTCTCCCCTGCTCAGCAAGCATGTCTTTGTTTTATCATAGACAACCAGCTCATGGCAAAAGGTCAGCACCTCTTCCTCTAGGGAAGAAATCCTTCCATTTCTCCTTCTTTTAATTGGTGGTTCACCTGAGAATGAGAATTTATATTAGATTATTACGTTAACACATGCAACCAAGATGGTCTTAACGATGACCACCATACAACAAAGGTACGTCACCAAGACACAGAGATATTCTTCAGAACAGGCACTAAAAGCCATTCATATCTCGTTCGCTCTTCATTACAAACATAGAGACATGGAGACACACAGAGACATGGAAGGTGCACAGCTATGGGGGACAGAGTAAACGACTATCAATATTTTACTTTTTTGCGCAGCAACAGGAGGCAGAGTAAACAACTTTGAATATTTTACTTGTTATCTTCAGTATCTTACCACATTTATATACATATAAACGCCAAAAAAAAAAAAAAAAAAAGGCAAATTTTTACAACACACAACTACAGCTTGCCTTTATTCCAGAGTGCTCACCATGCCTATGTCTGATCCTCTGATGGTCACCATCATTAGTATGATGACATGAAAAGAGACTCAAACCTCAAATCTCTTATTCCAAAAACAATAATTTTTCAACAATAAAACAGAGCAGAGACAGCATTTGAGAAAAACCAAACTGGGGCCTCTCCATTAGCTGAAAATATCATTTCATGACTAAACATGCAACAAATGAATGACAATTCCCAAAATTTATTTAATATCTCTGACTCTGCTTTTTACTGATTTTATCCTCCTGACATTTTACAGAATGGCGAGTCTATGCTATTATTTGTAATAATTCTAGTAAAACCTTCAACAATTCTCAATGCTTTAAACAAAAAATACTTACTTGGTGAATGGCTATCATTGCTAAGGCCAGTGCTATTAGCTTCCCGCAATGTTGCACACTGCACTTTAAAGAGCAAAACATGAGATCGGACCACATGACCATTCTTGTAGGCAAAGGTCTCGCTGGGAATCTCCAAAACTTGGTCCGCATATGTAACACCCGGCTTTGGGTTGACTGGAACTCGTAGTTTAGCCAGACTAACAGGCACAATGGGCACAGAGGACTCCTGATAAAACAACCAGCGATTTAAAATTTAGTTATTTAATGTTAAAGCCCAGTAACTCAATCCATCCCATATTCTAAACCATTACTTCTATAATTAATTGATTCCTGAACTCTTGTCCAGTGAACCGCTGACACAATGGCTCATGGTCACAGTCAAAATGGCGACAAGCCTCTCCGAACAGCTCAAGCATGGTATCACTTTTGCCATTTACAATATCGTTATTTCTGGAACATTTGTATTTATGGTAATTATTGGAAATAGCCACACCGACCGTCTTAAAAGCATGGGTCTGAGTGCTAAATTGTGACTTGCAGCCTTTGGTAGCTTTGTCTTTTAGACTGTTTACACCAGAACCGATGAACAGCTGATTGTAACATGATATGCAACAAAATTCACAAGCAGATTGCTGCTGAATATGCTTTCATTAATTTAATGCACATTTTAGATTTGGAGAATATGTGGAATGAGATCGACAATTTTGATAAAGGACTGAATTAACATACGACAAAGCAAGCAACAAACCTGACATAATAAACTTGCAAATTCTCTACCAATAGAAAATGAAGAAAGTAATAATGTTTGCCAGTTTCAATAAGGCAAGTATCAATTGTCATCACTCAGTATGATCATCAAGCAAAAAGTTTATTTGAAGTAAAAGATCTAGAATAGAGTTTTACAGAAAAAAATTCAAGAAAATTACTCTTGGAGATTTCCTTGATTACCTTTCTTTTCTTTTGACACACCCTCAATAACAATACTTCAACATCTGCGAACTCTGCCTCTGTAGCAACTGTGCAGAAAACAAAAAATAAAAAAAAAATCATCACGCTGAAACAAAATTTTGTTTCCACACATTAACTACCATGTTATGAGAACAAATGACAACTCGATTGTTCAGAAACATGCAGCCTACTACCCTGAGACCCAGAGGATAAAATTCAAACCCATACTCAACACAGTCAAGTGACAGTATCTTCTATTAGAACTCGCATTTCAAGATTTGAGACAGCTACTAAGAAACTGAAGTGATAAGTTTCACACAGAATGTCCTATAGCATGAAAAAAACTGAATTACATATGATGAGAATAAATGCTTAAAAAAAATAAAGAAGTTGATACTTACATTCTGCAATGTGAAACCCAGAAAACACTAGTTGCAGAGTTTCCTGCTTAAGTCTGTAATAGAAATTGCAAAAAAAAATTTTTAGTATATATAGTATCATCTCCAGGAGAACTTCATTTCGGCAATATGAAATCAAGGGATGATGGTTTGTGAAGATGAGAGCACGATTTAAATTTTCGTATTTTTCGGACAATTGTGTAAGGAAATATTCTCCCATTAAAAAATACAGTACTGGAGTCATGTAAGTCATCCATCTAACGCCATATTCCAATATATAAGATCATAAGTCGAACATCAGGAAAAATGCAGGCTCTACAGATAGAATTTCCATGTAAATGTCAATTCAGCATTATGTTCATAAAAGTAGCTGGACAGCAAAAAGTTCAGAAATGCAAACTCAATATAATCTGACCTAAACCTCTATTCTTTGGATCAACAGAACACTGATATTTACATAATACTTTATTTAATACGAATAGACCAAAACCAGGGGAAAGAGAGAGAAAGACACGCACGAACGTCAGAGGAATCAACAAAAGCTATGATTATTTTATATGTATACATATATCTCGCGGCCAGTCGAAACGAGACATAAGTCGCTGGGCTAGAACGGAGAAATGTGATTGGGGGGGGGGGGGGGGGGGGGGGAGAGAAGTTC
>JBCEWB010000012.1:3753655-3779244 GCA_039654565.1 Peronia peronii | reverse complement strand
CCCCCCCCCCCCCCCCCCCCCCCCCCCCCCCCCCCCCCCCCCCCCCCCCCCCCCCCCCCCCCCCCCCCCCCAATAACCAGCCTACCAGGGCCAGCTCTGCTGAGCAATCGATCGATAATCAAGCATCCTGGCAGAGATTACAGTACAGGTATAATGTACTATATGTTACATGTATTACGAAGCATGTAGGTTACATACAGAGCGCTGTGCACTGTTATGATATTGGTTCTCGCACTGTGATGGGATAGGCCAGATTCTACATCGTGCTAATTTTCTTTTTCACTTGTGGTTGACTCGCTTATATAGATACCCTCACAGACTATGTGATGGTTTCCTTCAACCCTTTCCAGAGTTAAAACTTTATTAATAGCCCTTTTCAGAGGAAAAATTTACTCAACTGCTTTTTTTAGATCTAAAGCATTAACAATCCTTTTTAGGGCTAAAACCTACTCATCAACTGTTCTTTTCGGGGCTAAAACTAACACCATTCTACCTCTACTTTTCTTTAATGACTTTTGCTTTCAACGTAGCCCTTATTAGGACTAGCAATTTAATTATAAGAGAGGGCTTGAATTTAAGATAAACGCAAAGTTCGGAAGCTATAAAGGGAAATAATCCGGTAATAAAATAATGAAAATTCTGCCTCATTAGTCATTTGAGAAGTACCCCTCCCCCTCCCTCTTTTCAAAACTGGAAGACGAACTCTCTTTAATCAAACCCATTAGGCTGGTCCCAGCAAATTCGATTTAAGCGGACTCAACTGTACCTACACTATGGGTTTTAAAGAGGGGTGAGCATATGATCATAATTAATCATTGTTATTGAAATTGTACATGATTTGGAATAGTTTTGATGAGTCAGATATTGCAAATTTAGAAACAAAGAGAGTGGCAGCTGACTGAAAAATGGCTCCCGGCGAAATCAGGGACATATAACTCTGGGATACTGTGCTCCAAAGGCTTTGTTTACAAAACAATGACGAGACTTATCTTGATACTTTATCATTGATGAAGGTAAAACAATAAGCTAGACTGAAAGAAAATTTAGGCAACACCTGTTTTTGTTACTTTTAATAGTTATTTCTAAATTTTGTGAAAGAAAGGAAAAGTTTGGAAGTTTGGACTGAATTAGATACTTTTTTCTTCAATCCATCATTCATGATGAGGCTGAGCTTCTCAAACTCGATCACATGTGCATGGATACAATCACATGTCGATCTATTCATGTATGACTGGTACCTGTATTGTAGAGGCCCCAAATTCTAACAATAATTTGGTAATTTTGAGTCTAATCCATGTGTTGCCAGTATCATAGATATTGTATTCCATAGACCTAAATCTAGGCATTGTCATTTTGATAAATTTTGCAGAGGAAATATCCAGATTCTTGATCTAGATTACTTTATTTTGCATCCCCTTGCTAAATCACACTATCTTGATTTAGTTTTCATAGTTGAAATTGATGTTTCTTAAATTTACTATGAAGGCTCTTTGTAATGATTGATTTTGAACACCTTTCTTTGATCAAAATACATTTTGTACACAGACAGTCATGTTTGATAGATATTTGTTTGCTGTATAATTTAGTATGCAGGGTTGCCAAACCCATCATGGTGAAAACAGGGATTTCTCTTTAAAAAAACCAGGGATTTTCTACCTAACACAGGGATTTTACATACTAAGAAGAATCCAATGCTAATACTTATATTGCAGTATCCAATCACAGAATTTATACACACAGCAGTTATTTATAGATATTATCAAATGCACAGTATTTCTAAATAATGTAAAACCCAGGAAATATAATTTCATGTACAGAAAAATTCAGTCACTATTTACAGTTAATTCCTTGGTCTATTGGTATTTGATGAAAGTAAACGCCACAGAACACATGTATTCTGGTCTAGATCTATATATATCATGTACATGTATGGTATATCAATATAAAATATGACAGTGAAAATACAACGTGAAAACCAGAGTGGAATTTGAGATGAAATCCAGCATGATAGGGATCAATAATTAATATAATTATAGCAAATCTAGGATACGGCATAACACTAACCACATTTTTGCTCCTCCCACGTTTCTACACCCTTTCCCTGCCTAATGGAATACAATGTTTCTTCATTATGATGTTTTGATGTGATGCCAAGGAAAACAGTGTAGGATAGGAGAAGAGAAATCTGGGCCAGTTGGATAAGGTCTCGTCTCTCTGTAACATTAAACTTGTTGTAAAGTTGCCGCTTCGGTTCCGTAGACGGTCGGTTGGGTTTCGTCCTTTGAAGTCAGGAACCTACTAGTAGTACTAGCCTGGCAGACACTGGGCCAGTTACATGGCTAAGATTGTATAAATTCCTCCCTACCCTCCTGCTTTTCACCATATGGAGTGAGAAAATCTAGAGAGGGAGCTGGGTAATAACTTTTAAGCACTTTTCCAGGTGCCTGGGATTTCGCTTGAAATTCGGGAAAATCCCAGTTTTTCCGGGAGAGTTGGCAACCCTGAGTACAGTATATAGTGTAAATTTGACGTTTTTTCCCAACCTTTCAGAATGGACAACTTTATATATGCTAGCATGACATGCTTTTAGTTTTCTATACAGAGTATTTTTCGTGTGGCGGCAGCCATATGTAGCAGTCATTTTTTCTTATTATGCAATAGTGAGGCTTAAAAATAATTTCACAGCGTGCAGCTGGTCTCGCTGAACCAAAATATATGTGGTTTTGTTCGCTTTGCATGAAACTGAGCGTGACATTTGTCCAATTTCTAAGGTAGCAGTTTTTTAAATATAGCCACAGCCATGTTTGCCAGCCATTTTGTTTATTATGCAATACTGAGGCGTAAAAATAATTTCATAGTGTGCAGATGATCCTGCTGAATGAGAATAAGTATGGTTTTGCTCACTTTGCTAGTATTCAATTTGATTTTCATCACATTTTTCCCATCTCAAAGTGTTTTTTTCATATACTGGTGGCCATGTTTGGTAGCCATTTTGGACTTATTACATAACATTATGAAAACATAAATAATGTTTTCTGATCCGCTCTGACGAGACATTTCATTCTCTATTCTCTCTCCTTTTCTCTTTTTTCTTCAGTAATAAACTGGTGCCATTTTTCTTCTCTAAGCCTTTTATTCTTTTTCTACAAATATGATAAAATTTTCACATGTCAAAGATTCATATCTCGGCTACTAATTGTCCCATTTTAAAAATTTAAAAAGCACTGTTCTTGTACCACACAGCTCTTTACTACCAATCTAATCAAAATAGATTTTAGATATATCTGAATTTTCTATGAAACAAATGCAAATATCAGTATTCATCACTGGCGACTGGTTAACTGGACCAAGTGGTCAGTGAATGGTAAGAGATGCATGTAGATCTACATGTCTATCTTACCTAATGTTTATTGTTAGGAGCTACATGGTTTGCCCATGTGGACCTATCATCTCAGCCTGTTTTGTCTATCATGCAGATCTGCCACTTTGCCAACCCAAAAAATGAGTGTCATAACTCAAAAAATCTGAATTTGGCCAAAAAATCAGAATCATACAAAACAATGTGTTAATATTACAGCTAATCATGTTTAAGTTTTAAATCTAGGTCTGTAAATCTACAGATTTATATCCCGTGTAATTCTTAAATTAGATCTATAATAATAATATTAATAACCTATTATTTCTGAATAATAATAATACAAAGAATAAATAAAAAGACTAATGAGAGAAATTATGATTCAACCACATACTAACGGATCCAAGCTATTATAACACCAAAATCAACCCAACCTAAGAAAAAAAAAAGTGAAACATTTAGACTCTAGATCTAGATCTAAACAAAGGAAAAGTTGGCGGTAATAAAAAGCACGAGAGTTGGGTTTGCCGTGAGAACCAAAAAGTTTGCCTATTCCCCATGTAATTGGAACTAAATATTATAACTTTAGTTCTTTTCGATTCAATGCAATTCTTAAAACAAGACAATATGTAATGCGAGTTGCTGAGACAGTAGCAACTGCAAGACTAAGCACCGAAATCCGAGTTCACAATGCAGATGTGAACTAAAATGTCATTTAGCGGAACGAAATCGAGACAGTTCAAAACAGGTACCGCCAGGCCAATGTCACCGAAACAAAAAAATTGGAATATCGTGCAGGCAATCGGAAAAATCGGAAGGACAGGAATTTAAGGATGAAAATTGGAATAAGTGGCAGGTCTGTATCATGTTATAAATTACTAATGAGCCACCTCTCTCTCCTCCCTTAAGTCACTTGGTTGATCTCATTGCCCGCCACCCAACCCCCCAACACCCCCCCCCCACACACACACACAACCAGTGAACAAAACAGATGAAATAATAGCCGTCAAGCGATTATGTTGGTAAGTGTACTTGATCCACTTGAAACTCATGCAGTTTCTGAGTACTGCTAGGCCTACGGGTGTACAATTGTAAGGCCTAGCGGTACAAGTATCCTGTTATAAGTGATTCGGTTGTCATGGACTACTACTATACAAGAAAATATTTTACTAATGCCAAAGTAGGAGTGGACATAGGAATTAACGACGCTCCTGTTATAAGCAACCCTGTTATAAATGCAGACCTGCAACCCTCACAACAGCGGAGGAGGGATATCTGACTCAAAAAGGAGGGAAAATCAGGGGAGAGGAGGGAAATTTATCGACCCATAGTTCCTACCTAAAATTACTATGTATTACACCACAAACCAATAGAACATCTGCATTTGAACTTAAGGTTTCATTCGATAAAAATATTACACAATAAAATTAGATCTGCATTTCTTACATTCTTTGCAGGTTCATAACATTGTGAACAGCTTTACTTTAATTCAACTATAGATCTAGTGCATTTTGCACTACTCACAAAAGTTTATAAAATTCATTGCACAAATTTCTGTTCTTTTGTGCTGTTCTCTTACATTTCTGAAGGAGAAGGCGCCCTACCACTTCACTGTAGGGTGGCAAGGGGAGTACTTGATAGGTTCATGGTCAGCCCGCCACCCAACATCCCCGCTTTCCCTTTGATCCAATGCTCCGATCACTGACTGGCGTTTCACATCTATCTGCTTCTGCATGTAACAATTAGTAAATTGAACAACGGATTCTTGACGGTTCTGATTGCCAGTGGGAAAGTAGAGGGCACAGTGCTGGGACTGAGTGCGGGTGGGGGATAGCAGGGGATGGAGAGAGGAAAACTGACTGGACTACAAAAGATGCATGGCAGTGAAGCGGTGAAATTCTGGCAGCTGTGATAGTGATAGCTATCTCAAAAAGAAGTAGGCGTAATAGCCATTTCATAGACAGAAAATGGCCCATGGGTGAGACAACCTCCGTCACGACATTCAAATAGAATGGCAGGCTGGTCAAATTTCACACCAAAATTATATCGGAATTGCCGAGACTCAATCTTTTGCTTTTTTTCTTCATCCCTCTTACGTAAAGTAGGCAGACAAGACCAGTAGGCTTACATGATGATGCATGTTATGGGCAGACCGTCGTCTTGTCTGACGATGTATGCGTAAAGACATGTATTCGTTTGCTAAACGGGTCATCGGCATCCGATCAGACTTTTGAGTGAAAGATCCCAGGTTACAACATGGTCAGCAACAAGTGGACTGAAAGTGAAAACATAAAATGAGGGGTGGGATGGGACATCACAGTTAATTAATGATTTAGGTTCAAAAGGGAACTACACAAGCGATCGTGGGCCAAGCGATGATCAGATCATGAGTGACAGGCGCATGTGAACGACCACTTAGCATGAGGGCGGGACGGGCGGGGTGTAACACATAACACTACATGTCCGGACTGGTCTACATCATGTACTGTTGGCCTACTGTTAGACACAGGCCTTGGCAACAGCGGTAGGCAGGACCACTGCCCATAGCAACAAACGGGAGAACGCAGTTTTCTTGCCGGACTGTGAGTGAAAACTATACTCCAGCCGCATTCAGAATGATGCTAAAGCATGAAATGCGGAAAAACTGGTATAAAATATCCGAATTCGTCTGAATGCGGGAATTTTTATTCACGGCGCAGGATGGCGGGATATTGAGTCGAAATGAGGGATGATCCCGAGTGAAGCGGGAAGGTAGGCAGGTCTGTAAATGGTTCCCACTGTACCCAAATCAATAGAATGAACAACTAATTACTGATCCCCGCTTCGGCATTCTCATTACTGCATTCCCTTTTTCCTCTGATATGTGTTGCTTTCATTCATGCTTGGTTAAAAAAAAAAAAAAAATAGGACAGGCACTAATTTGACAGAGGAAACCCATGAATGGTCCAAAGACAATGTGATTGTTTGTCAGTACATTCAATGTTTGAAAACTGAGGTCAGATTGGTCACTTTTTAAAAATGATTCATTAGCTAATAACTGATAAATAATTCCAAATCTATGAAAATTTTTTTTTTACTGAAAATTCAAAGCCTGTGAAGTCCTGTGGATAGCCCTGTACTGGTAATGATTCATTAAATACTTCTACCAAAAGTTCAGTTTTTTTCATCTTTTTGTGACTAAATTTGTGAAAAGTGTATTTATATCAAGAGTTTTTAAAAGAGTTTTTGAAAGAACTTTGAAAAAAAAATCTAGTGACTCTGAGATGATTCTCATGTTTGGCTGAAACAAAACATGCAACATTAATCATGAGGTAAAATCAGTGAAATGTTCATATACCTCCCAGACCCAGGATAATCTGGGCCCCTCCCACCACGAGTGCTACCTCTCTCTGAAGTATGGGATGAATTTAAAGCTGATCTGTCTCCTTTAGTACGTCCAGCATCTCCACTTCCACCGCTTCCAAAGGCTTGAGGCTGTCTCTGACCACGTGGAGCCTGATGTCCCCGATCTGCTCCTGAGCTATTGCGATCACTGCGATCTCGACTGCCTCTGTCCAATCTTTCTGGCCGATTGTCCATGTGACCACTCATGTCCATGCGTTTACTCCTGTCAACACTTCTATCTTGTCGATTGGTGCGATCCATTCTATCACTTGTTCGGCCCATTCTATCACGATCCCTCTCATTTCTATCTCTGTCCATTCGTGGCCCACGGTCAGATGACCAGGAACTACCACCAAACTCTGAATGTTGCTGAAATAATTAAAAACACAAAAGTATTAGGAAACACTTCATAATACTCAAACTGTTGATCTAACACAAAGGATAAAATAAACAATCTGCCATCCCTGGATAATTTCACAAGCAGGTATCAACTATATTACCAATCAATCCACCCAATACTGTCAGAACAACACATTAATAATAATATGTTATCTAACATGTTAAGTCCATTGATGGTATAGCTGAAAATAAAAATTTATGTGAAAAGGTGGAAAACAATTTCAAGCTGGTTCATGTAAATCAGAACTAATTTACAATTTCAACATCAAATGATAAAAGCAGTACTCTTTTAGGGAATTTCACAATACTGTGCCAATATATATATTACACAATGTGCTAATATATCAGTTAGGAATTAAGAATTAATACAGGTTTGTGAGTGTTTCAAGTTTTTTTTAAAAAACTAATAATTTTCCTTTGATTTCAACACTACTACTTCTTGATGATCTGAATTCAACAGGGTTAATGGCAGATGCTCTGAACTAAATGTCATAAAAGGGAACATAAATGTGAAGCAGAATTCCATGCTAAAATGACTCACATGGTGATCAATGCCCCGTGGCAAACTGACATCACCACCGGCACCAAAGTGTCTAGGTCCCTGACCCAGTAGTGATGTTCTATGGGAGGTTCCTGGCATGGGAAAATTATCTCGCATGGGACCCCCTCCTGTCTGAGCAGTGCTGAGCATGGCAATTTGATTCTTGATAGCTTGATTCAACTGATTTTGAAGTTGAAGCATTTCTTTCGTAACCTGAAACAGCAAGAAAATTTTATCCATTCACAGCTTTATCAAATACTTTGTAACTCACATAACCTGATAAAAGTCCTTTGAATGCAGAATAAGATGTTCAGACTGTAACATACATTATAAAGAAGAAATTGTTAATTATAATTATAGCTTCAAAGGTGTGATGCATCACTCCACTCAGATCTATTTCAATGTGATGTAAATCTGTGTAAACAGAAAACACCCTGTTAGCCATTTTCTTATCACAGACTTGCTGCACTTATGGACCGACATCCGACATACATAAAATTAATGTGAGTTGATATAAGAGAGCAAGCAAAACATATGTCCTGCGCTCAGGGCAAATGAGTCAGAAATCGTGCCAGGCGATTACAAGTGACAGCCATTTTTAACTATTTACTGATTCAGATACCAAAAATTTTATTTTTTTTTCACAAAACAAAGACTTAACTTTTTTCAAGCTGGAAAAAAAAAAAAAAAAGGAAAAATTTGATATCCGAGTCATAAAAATAGCTAAAAAACGGCCGTAACTCATAATCGCCCAGTGCGACTTTTGACTCATTTACCCTGGGCGCAAGAGATATCTTTCTATTTCTGTGATATGAATTTGGTAACTGCATGCTGGCAGGGGAGGAAAAATAAGATCAACTCATCCGTAGTTCGACTCATTCGTATGTCACTAAAGACTACAAAACTAGAAAACAGGCACTATTTATCTCGAATGACTTATTGTCGGGCATTATAATGGTTACTTCCTCTTATGCATTCTTTCACTGAGCATCAAATTTGATCTCTTCCATTCATTTTCTGTCAGTGAGATCGATCTAGCTTTTGGTTGAATTTTAATATAATATATGTATTATTATCGATGTCTGTTTACTAGTCATCTACCATTTAAGTTTCACTGTCATGTAAACTGATGATGTCCACCGCTCCCAACCCTGCCTCCTGAACGTTCATTTTCAACAGAACACATAGCTTTGTCGCCCTCCAACACTCCTCCCATCGCTTCATGTTATGTTATGAAACACTGTAAATGTATTACCTCTATACTAGGCCTTTTTCAAGATGATAATGATAAACATTACATGCGATGAACCTGTCTGCGGACGGAGAGGGTGCAGTACTTCACTGTTCTCATCTTGACCACAACAGCTTCGTTAAAAAATGTAACTAGATCTAATCAGCCAAACTGTGAGTAAAAATAAGAGAGCGGGGGGGGGGGGGGTTAACAACTTCTTGCCACTTGCTTGTCTGGCAAACAAGTTCACCACAGTGAGAAGAACAAAGGCCTACTCCCCAGGGTTTCCTCAGGGTAATGTCCACGTATGAACCCCTGTGCGGCCGGAGAATTCCCCACATCAAAGACATCGCTGATACTATGTTTCCTACCCTCTTACATGAATGTGCATCACACTTTTGCAGTGGGGAGAAGGTGTGCGGTATGAGCACGAAACATCCGCGGTTAGAAGAGGAAAATCGTGGATGAGGTGTGAAAATGAGGAGGAGATAATGGTCGGTCGGCCTCTGATCACATAGTCTGAGGGCGGGTTTAGTCCTGTTTAGTGAATCAGTTTGACAGTTAACCTACAGTCGTGCTGTCGCATGATGGGAGGAGCATAAATAAATGTATTGAGATGAAGTGCACCCAAGCTGAGATTAGTTTCGACTCAAACGTTGCTTTTTCCTTTGATCTTATAAGGATGGGGACAGGAGAAAAACGTAGACTCTGTCCATCGAATACGGATAAGTTAACGTCGATTTTCATCAGTTTGACTTTTAGTAAAGTGACAAAGTGCCGGGACCCGTTCCAAGAAAAAAGATTGACTTATCTGAAAGTCTACTCATACAAAAGTTCGCCTCAGGTGTAGTCGACTGTATTTATAGTGCTAGATTATCATGAAAGAGGATGGTAACTTTCTGACTCACAGACAGTCACTTCTTCACAGGCTCAGGTATATCAGCACTGGGCATGACATTGAGGCTGACCAAAAGCTGACACAACCATCACTCGCCACTCCCAACATTTTATCTTGTCTTCACTCATAATAAAATATTACAATGTGCAGTACTCTCTCATGACCACAATATATCTCCGACTTATTGCTCCTCAATTCATGATAAGTGTGAAATATTCAGAGAAGATTCAAAATAAAGTGCGAATGTAGTAATACTTATGTCAGGGATGTCAAACTGTTTTCACAAAAAAAGTCAGAAAATTTTGCCCTCCCCCCCCCTCCCCCATTTTATCATGGCGGTCTGGCACTGTTTGGTTATGTAAGAGTAAGACACTTTTCAAAAATCTAGAGTTTTTATGCTAGAAGCTTTCATTCCTTTGAGAGAAGTTTGCAAGTTTTCACAAGATCCTGGAATAGGACTATAAAATTATACAACTAGCGGAAATTCCAAGAACCAGAAAGATCCCACAGGCAGTATCGTCATCATAATCATCAAGTGTAACTAGGAAAATAGATCTAGATCTATTTTCTAGATCTATATCGTGAACAGCTGTCCTCTTACATTAGTCTTTCTAAGATCATGGGCACATTATTTGTCGTTCTCAGTACTCTGATGTGCTACTTTCCATTAACAACTCTCACGTGACCATTCCACTGCATGTTGGTAGGTGTGAGGACCTAAGCTCTATGAACTTCGAACCTCGATCTTCAAAAAGCTGCTGAACAATGATCCGACTACTGTCCAAGGCATAAGCAAAACTCTTTCGTACTTCCGGTTTCACCGTCGTCGTGCGGGACTTGTGTCGCAAATTATTATAAAACTGTGATTGCCTTGTGGATTCAGCAAATTCGGCAGTTGAGTGGCCAAAAGTAGGAAAATTGACAATGACCAAAAAAGTCGAAATTCCAACTAAAGTTGGAATTTGACATCCCTGTCATGTGACTAATGGGTTTGGACGTGGCTATTTGTGAAATGCTGTCCCATGTCCCTTACAATATTCATGTCAGAGATGATTCATAACTGCAATAAGAAATTAACATGCGACTAACTGCTTAATAAAGAGATTCGGAGAATCAACTGAAGAATGAATAATAAAATGTTAAAATAATCTCGGCAGCTGAAATTCTGAAGGAAATTCCTGGTTTTCATCACTGAAGCAATCTGGGAACTTTGCTGACCTGACTTTCTTCTCTATCATTTCTGCGCGAGTTCCTCTCTCTGGAGTCCCGCTCTCTGTTTCTTCTGTCAGGAGGACGCTCATTCATTCTCCTCCGCCCAGGACCTCCAGGGTAGTCTCTCCCACCTGGAATAAAATTTTGCAAAAAAATAACAATCCCTAAACATAAAAAGCAAAACTACCTCCAGTGTTTGATTAAATACTGCAGCATCAGCAACAACTGACAAAGGTGTAAATTCAAGTAATCAGTCTCTTCAACATACAGTCCATTACAGATAAGAGGGTGTTGGTGGGCCAGCTAAAAAAAAAAAAAAAAAAGAAAGACTTTCCCGTAGTTCGCAGACCTACCTACCCTCACAACAGTGGAGGAGGGATATCTGACTCAAAAAGGAGAAAAAAATCAGGGAAATTTACTGATCCATAGTTCCTACTTGGAACTAAGTTTTTTATGCACCACATAACAAACTAATAGAGCATCTGTATATGAACTTAATTAACATGCCATTCGATATACATGTCAATATTACAGGATCTGCATTTTTACATTCTCTTCAGACATAATATAATGGGCAATTTCAGTTTCTGTCAAGCATAGATCTAATGCAAAAAAAATGCAACAAAACTTCCCAAGATGCAATGCACAAATTTCTATTATTTTGCGCAGTCCTTTTACATTCTGAAGGCAATCAACCTTGCAGCGTTACTTGCCATCTGATTGCCAAAAAATGGGAGAGATTGGGGTGGAGGGGTGCGAGCGCGCTGTCACTACTTCACTATGGGGGTGGGGGTGGGAGGGGGGGGAACAGACGAGGTAGATCTAGTCAGCTCACCACCCAGCACCCCTTCTTTCCCTTTGATCCAATGCTCTGACCACTGATCGGCGTTTCACACAGAATTTTTTGACAGACTGATGATTGGCTGATGACAAACTCAATGAGATCTCAAAATATGCTGCTTTTATTCTGATTGCCTGTGAGTTAAGCAGAAGACAGATTATTGGTTGGCTCCCACATAGTTGGCGGGACTGAGTGTGGGCTGGGGCTAGCAGTGGATGGGGAGAGGGAAACTGACCACATAATGATGCTTAGCAGTGAAGTGGTTAGTCTAAAAATCTACCAGTGATAGCTATTATAAAATTAAAAACGAAGTAGGTGTTATGGCCATCTATAAGACAGAAAATAGCCCTTAAGTGAGAAAACCTCCATTGCGATTCCTTGCACGGACATTCAAAAAGAATGACAGGCCGAACTTTATACTAAGATTGTGTCAGAATAACCGAGACTCAGCCTTTTTCTTTTTTCTTAAAATCCCCCCTCTCAGTTTTTTTTCTTTTTTTATAAATATCCCCTCTTATATTGAGTAAGCCTACATGATGATGCAAGTTATGGTCAGCCCGCCGTCTTGTCCATGGTGCTGATGATGTAAATATTCTTAAGTTAAATGGGTTGTCGGCATCAGACCAGACTTGTGGGTGTGAATGATACCAGGATAGATCTACATCTAGATCTAGAGTCATAACTTGACATCATGGTTGGCAACATGCCTACTGCAGGTGAAAACATAAAACGAACAAGGGACGGATGGGGGGAGGACACCATGGTTGCTCCCTGAACGATGACTGGATCATGACTGAAGGGCACACAAGAACAATTACTTAGCATGTGGGCAGGACTGGCAGGATATAACACATGCACCATGTACTGTTGGCCTACAGACACAGGTCTTGGCAATGGTGGCAGGCAGGACACTGCCCATAGCAATGCATGGGAGAACGCAATTTTCTTTCTGGACTGTGAGTGAAAATAATACTCCGGTGACATTCAGAATGACAACAAAGCATGAAACAGAAAAAAAAATTTAGTGAATGGTAAAGTCCGAGTGCGGGAATTTATTATATTCATGGCGCGGGAGGGCAGGACACTGACTTGAAATGCAGAAGGATCCTGCGTGACATGGGAGGGTAGGCAGATCTAAGTTCAGCTCATCCATAGCTCAAAAAGGACAATAAAACTAAGAACAGGCACTATTTATTTGGGATGACTCAATGCCGGGCATTATAATGGTTACTTCCCTTATGCAGTCTAACATCCAATGTCAACCTTGACTCACTGCATTTATGTTCCAGTTGAAATATAACAGATTATCAGCACCCACCAATCGGCCATATAAATTTTACACTGTCCGTTGGGGTACAGCACTCCTCTTCACTGTTCATACTGTGATATTTTGACCATGTAGGTCGAATTCGCAAATTGCACGTTATGCGTGAGTGAGGGAGGGTAGAAGAATCATAAAGTCTTTTTCCTTTACATCTCTATGTCGCCCACTAGTGCAGCTAGCAAGTTCGCTGCGATAAAAGGAACAAAGGTCAATTCACAAAATCTGTTGGGATGGTGTCCATGTGTGAGCCATGGTGCAGCCAGCCAATTCCTACATGAAAGACCCTTTTATGCCAATTTGTGTCACATGGCCATTGCAGAGAGGGTTGTGTGAGGTGCAAGTCTGAGACATCTAGACTGGACACGGCTGCCCAGTTTCTCTTCAAGGTGGATCACTTAGTTTGACCCCAGAGGTGACTGCTCAGTGCACTGGACCGGGCGCTACTGCATGAGTGTCACTTAACTGCTATTTCTCTAATTTTGATCAAGTTTATTACCCTAGTTCTCTAGTTTCAAGTGTTTCACAGCCCCAGTGCCAGGTACCAAACAAAAGCTATATCTCTGTTCTCTAACCCCCCCGTTATTTATTTTCATCTAGGTGGTAAGGTCACAAATCTGTGAGTGTCTAAAACTCTCCTGTAAATAACAACTTTTATTTCAGTTTTGGAGTTTTAAAAATTCATAATTAAAAGATGATTGACACGGTAGATTAGATTTTGCTTGTATTGCTTTCTTGGGGAACCTTATTTTTAGGTACCATAAAAGTTTTTGTGATTTAATTCATTTGTAATGATTTACTATAAGGTTGTGTGTAAAGGTCCAATTCTAGATTATATTCTTTGCAGTTTATCAAGTTTCATTCCAATGAAGTCCATGCAACCAATCTAAATAAGCTCTATTGAACCTACAGTATCATATGAGTAAAACCTAGGAAATACAGCCATGTCTTTTCCTTGTCAGACTTGTAACAATCTTTATTATTAACATATTGAATTAATATTGACGCTGATATTGCCGACAAACACTCCCTGTCATATACAGCACACATATTCTTTTAGACTGAATGATGTGACTCTGTAAACTGTCTCGAAGTGTAAAACTAACAGTTCATATATTATTAAAGGGATTGATTTCCATCCATTTTTTGGGTGTATACATACATTACAACAAACACTGCAGTGGGAAGAAAAAGAATGCCACTGAAACAGCAGATACCAAACTTCAGAGGATTACAGGACCAGTGATGTGATTATGTTGAGATGGGAGGTACAAGTTTTTTGCACAGACACAGACATGAGAATTTGCACATTCATTGATGAATTCAAGCACATGAACACAAACACCAGTGCTGATGTCTACACCTGTACACACCAGAAAAAAATAGAAGAAGTATTTAAGGACAGTCAATCTTTGTCTTCTATCAAATTTGATGATAGAACAGTAGTCAGTATTACACAAGGCAATTACACTTACAGATCTAATATCTGACACAGATAAGGCATTATGAAGACAACTAAATAGGAGAAAATTATAGGCTCTACAAAGAAAAGGCAAATTCCTTACAAAACAAGAAGGCAGCCTCTCATATTTTATAGGACAGTGGCTTTGATCTTGCTCGTTCCTGTATACAAAAAAAAGCACTCATAATATTAAAATTTTAGACAGAGCCAGGCAATCAGTAGCTAGGTAAAGTCAAGACAATCTAGTTAGACAGCACATAGATTTTAAAAGGAAACTGCTAACAGTAAAGAGATATAGTCTAGTAAAAAGTGGTAAGAGAGGCAGAGTTACAACTGATTCAAAATATACATTAGCCATGCAAGAAGAAGTGACGCTAAATTAGTATCAGGAAAAATGAAGGCATGGGTTATGGACACAACTTAGAGTTAGTCTTCCCACTGAATATAAGACAAAACCAGGGCTCAGCACTCCTAGTAAAAATCAAGAAAGAAAAATTTAATTTTCACTGTAAAATTTTCCTTATTTAACATCCGTTACACTGTGTCAGCTTTATTTTATTTTTTCCACATTCGCTATATCAACAGTCATCTGTGAAAGGAATAGCTCTAGTTCAAAATGGCAGAGAGACAGAAACTGTGTGGGCATAGAGGGTAGAATGATTTAGTATAACTGGTAAGTAAGTGGTACTGGCTTTTCACTGTTACTACAGGGCCATCTTTCCCCGGGGAGGAAATAGAAAATAACCCAATACCTGTTATCAGCCACATGTACCCTGTCATTATAGATGTTAAATCAAGTTCACGCCAGATTTCGGTTACCCTGTGTGCTAGATCAACCTTTAACCTCTCAGTGTGTGAAATGTTGAAATGTGGAATCTTAAAAGGTGAATTTTTTATGATTTTTTTTTCATAGCTGACCTTCTACAGATCTGCAATGATATAAGGACTCTTTATTTGCTTTATTTGAACCTTCTATTGTGTTGCCTTATCTGGAATTTTCCATATTACAAATTTATACCTCCATAAAGCTCGTGATCTCGTCATTTGTCAGCGATGGGGTTGTGTTCAGAATGTGAGTTAATAGTAATACATTTCAGTAAGGACACATAAAACAAAACGTAGCTAACTGACCCAGGGACGCACACCATGCTGTCCCCCAGGTGCAGCCAAGTGTGACGGGGTCAAGGTGGCGTGGTCAGCCTGGCTGGAGCAGCAAACTAAGTGATCTGCTTTGAGCTGCTGTGTGCAAAAATTGTGGGTGTGAAAACAAGGTGGAGACAATATGTAGTCAGACCTTGATTAGTAACATGATGTTTTGCCATTTTGACTTACAATTAACTTACAGTAGCGTTGTCACATAATGGGAGTGGGAGGAGTGCAAATGTGTAGATGGAAAATGCCCCACAAGCCAGAATTAGCAATATTGATTCAAGCCTTGGTTTTTTTCCTTTGATCTCATAAGGGCAGTCCTCAGAGAAAAAGATACTCATCATTGACCGCAGGTGAGTCAACCTTGAGGTACTCATTGTTTTTTTTAGTTAAACAAAAAAGTGCTGGGGTCTGTTTGACGAAAAAGACAATCAGCCGAAGTTTGAATTATCCTGGTTCGACTCATTTGAAGTCAACTATATATCTGTTTTTGGGACCCTAAAACAGATTAAACCTCTAAATCCTTCAAATAAACACTGAGTGAACTCAGAAACCTGCTGCAGATGATTTAAAAATGATTCGTGTCAACATTTCTAGTATATCTCATCATCCAAAAACTATTTTTAAAAAAAGGAAAGGAGGGTGGGGGGTGGGGGAACATAGCAGCACTTGTAATAGAGACACTCCTGTTATGAATAATACCAAGTGGCATTTACCTGGTCCTTGATTTTTCACTGGATCTCCACCAAAGCGTCCTCCTTCTAATCCCCTTCTTGGTATTGATCTACGAGATCCTGGTCCTCTAGGTGGTTCTCCAGCAGGATCTTCCATGCCTTGATTTGGCCTCTGACCTCTCAAGATCTGACCTCGTGTAGGCTTTTTCCTTGTCATTAAAGCTCTTTTCTTGATCTGTTGTACACGTCTATTTAATGATGTCATGACTGGCCTTCTTGGTGCTGTGTTCTGATTGAACATCTCCATTGAATCTGGTGGCCCAGTATCCTTCTTCTCAGGGGGTGGAATGAAAAACATTGGTGGCAAAGTGATGGCTTTCACTGTTGAGATATTAAATGAAGCTTTAAGATACAAATTAAATGTAGATCTACTTTGGAATATAACTGTGATTTTGAACTGCAACACAGATCTGCCTACTCTCACCATAGCAGAGGATGGATGTCTGATTCAAAAAGGAGGAACTATTAAGGAAAAGGAGGGGAATTAACCAAATGTCCATGGTGCAACTGCACGTATATTCACAAGGCAATGATCGATGGATTAAATTACTATGGCTAGGACTTGGGCCAATTCAACCTCATCTTGTGAAGTATAAAGAACAGGATTGCAAGATATGTGGCAGCCATGGCCTGAATGATGGCTTATGTATTAGTTTAACGGATAGCCAGTCTCAGAACAGGCAAAATCCCATTTGTAGAATGAATATGAATTATCCCACATCAGGTTCACATTGAGAAAGCCATAAAGTTGTGGCAACATGTGCACTGAAGATGAAAACCAAAAATGAGGAGCAGATGCAGGTGGGACAATAGCAATTCATGGTCATTATAAAAAGATTGAAGTCCAGAAGAGTACAACACCAATGAAGCATAGGCACGCAAAGTCAGAATAGTGATTAACAGGCACACATGAATGACAGTTATAACTATCCACAAATATGCGCAGTCAAAAAAAAACAAAAAAACAGTACATGTCGACAGACAGGGGCCTTAGAAGCGAAAGGCAGGATTACCACTTTTAACAAGGGTCTAGACTATGCATTTCTTTCACTGATTGTATATACCACAAGACTTGGACAATCGGGCAAGACAGAAGTTCATTTCTGCAATAAACTGTATGCTTATCAAGCTGAAGCAATGCTCCTTGATTCTGCCTTGTTCTAATGCTGTGAGCGATATTTTGGTCTGCTTATAATGTGAAAGTGTCTTACACATGTATTGTTTCTCATCAACTGCGAATGGAATTTCCTTGAGGACAAATAAAGTTTCTTTGATCTTACTCCGAATGATAATAAAGGACGGATTGGCCCAAAACTGCCAGAGAACCATTCAAAATTGTCTGAATAGGGAAATTATGTTCATTGTGAGGGGAAGCAAAGAAGCTGGATCGACATGAGGGAGGATTCTGTATAAGATGGGATGGTAGGCAGATCTAGTTACATGTGTTCAAACCATCCATGTAAATTCTGGTATTCTTTTAATGCCATAGAATCTGATGTCAATGAACAGAGTTGACCAAACTCTTCAAGGGCGTACAATTATCTATTATTCTGATTTTTTCATGAAAAACCCCTGCTCAGTGTTTGCTAATGTTCTCTATTTCTGTTCTCCCCTAAAGGATTTTCTCTCCAAATGTGCATCATACTGAAATTGCATTTGATCCCTTATTTATTTCTACTTGCATTGATTGAACTGCCAATAATCTTCAGTCTCTTACGAAACACTGACAAGTCTACTTGTTTAAAAATACCTGTACATTGACTGACATAGGTTTAACAGTGATATACACGATAAAATGAACATCATCAATGCTGCCCTATGCATAAAGTATAAAAAGTTCAGACCTGAATCATCTACTGTGAGTTTAACATGGACGTCATTGATTTCCAGGCGCTTGAAGGATTTATATACCAGAAGTGATGTCACTGGAGTCTTGCACTTCACTGTGGCTTTACTGTTGTCCAAAAATGTGAAGGTAGAAATGTAAATACATTCTTTTAACTTCAACAAATCTCCTTATGGGATAAGAAATGCCCTATGCAAAAAATTTGATTAGTTCTATTCAAACCTTATTTCTTTTATTTAAAATTTTATTACCAGGAAAAAAAAAAAGCCTTTTTTTTACACAAACATCATAATTAGTGACCAAAAATCTCATACAAATACTGTTCTCTCACACTGATGGCTTTAATTCAAAGTTAACCCATTTGTTTCTGTTCCTTGCTATGCTGCGAATCCTGAGAGTCCATAAACCAGCCCTTCTGGATCTATGAAACTTATCAATGCTGTGAAGCCATAGGCCCTGCTCTGACAATGTGGGCCTCTTGATGCTCTCTAATGACACAGATGTTTCCTCTGGAGCCCCATACATACAGAGTAACAGAGTTGAGAAAAAACTGATTCCTCATCAAGGCGATTTGCACAGACTGGAGCCTAAGGGTAGTTTGAGGAGATCTTCACCATGTGGGTTTGTGTTGAAACCAGTTGGTTGGATAAACAAAATGATTCAGCTGATCCATTCTAGAATACATATGCCCTATTCCTACAGCAGATCGATTCTGCTATTTTGTCTCGTTCTAATGAAAGCTACACATTGTCTTGCTTCTGATGATGACGTATTGTTACTTTGTTCTTGAGACATCTCATATTTACAAATGGGTGCTCACATTTGATATGGCAGAAATGGCATGGCAGAATGACTTGACTGCGGCACGTTGTCACAGCTGGACTGCTGAACACCAAGCAAATCCAAGTTGTTTGGGAGAGAGCAAAAAAAAAATCTTGAAGTTGGGCCATACTCCTGGCGTTGGGGTACAAAACCATACTATCTGCATAATATGCAAGATCCCAAGTAGACTGGAACTGAATTATCATATGACACGATGAGGAATTTTGTTGGTGCATGCAGTGAATCCAAATTTGAAGGCAGTGAATATACTCTCGCAAGATCAGCAATGAGCTGACCAGGAAGATGTTTTCCTGTGACAGCAAGACTGTGAATCTCTCCACACCGTTACTGTAACAATTTCAGCTACTTGGGCTCTCCTTGTGATATGTGGTTCAACTGAAGAAACTTCAGACAGTAAAATGCAGCAGCTGTAATAAAACATTAAGTAAGTGGTCCCTTCCATAACAGCTTTGATTTGTAGTATGGTATGTTGTCAAGACTGCTATGCCCGTAAGACATGATGCATGAAAATTGACAGAGGACATGATGATGAGTAATAAAGCAATCCCGTTGGAGTGAATCTGTGAGCAAAAGCATATAAACAATGGCAACGAAAGCGACAATGAGGTGTATGCTTCTAAAGCACAAAGCATACGTTGTGCTTTGATCCTTAAAGATGGCCCTGGACAAGTTGTTTCAGTGAAATGGAATAGGCATTCGACATACTGAGCCTGCATTACTCACCGTTCATCTGGATTGTCGTTCTCAATAATTTCAATGTCAGTGGCAAATGGGAATAAAGCCCCGATGAAATCCTTGGTGGCTGCTTTTGGCAGCTTGTTTAAGGTCACTATCTTCTCAATGAGCATTCCTGAAAACAAATGCAAGATTGTGGCCTCATAAGAGGAGGGAAGCATTGTGAAGTCTGCAACCAGTTGTTCAAAGAGTGAACTTTGCATCCAGTTGCTTGGATTGGAATGCTCTGCCGATTGTTTGTTGTCCACGATGAGCTTCTGCAGCAATGACCGTCATGCTGTAGCTTCAGCTCAGTGATGTCAGCATTGCTTTTCTATAATTTTCCAATCTCTTTTTCTTCATCCCGTTCCCTCTTTTATTCCATTCATTTCTTACATGATATTAAAATGTCCCATATTTTCACACTACTAGGCCTACTTCATTCAGATCCTTTGATTATGGTATGCATATATTTTATGACCAAAACTAATGCTGAATCAACCGATCAAGATAGACATTGAAAGCAATGCTGACATGCACTAAGGCAGACTTTGATGATGCAGGAGGTTCTTTTGGAGGTTGTGACATAACTGTAGCTGTGATAAAGATTGGCTGCTTGTAGGAATAAAAAAAGGCATGGCTTAGAACAACAACAATAGTTACCACTGTGACAAGACTGTCACTAGCATTGAAGTGCTGTGTATGGCTGAAAAGGGTGGCTGGTCCACATGGCTCGAGAACTGTAAAATGGTGTGGCGGCTGTGACAGCTTCTTACGAGGAGAACGAAAACGAGAAGTGTCACAGCTTACGAAACAGTCTTGTGCTCAGATCCATCTGAAATCATGCTGATTCTTGTTTCTCAAAATGTGAGTCTTAGAAGCAAAGGAGAAGCATGAATATGATGAAAAACTATCATTTGGCTTTGAAAATGTGCATCACAGTACAAAAAGAGGAACAGCAAGATAAAACAACAAAATCATTATAAGGGATGATCAACATTCCGGTAAAACAAAACCTTTGATGAGTATGACCTATTCTCATGTGGTGATAACTTGATATTTGCATTGTCTACTTTCAAAACTTTGCTGAAACTTACCTGTTTGCAATCTAAAGTAAATGAGCATCTTGAAGATTTCTTTCTGAACCTTAATATCTCACAACTCAAAATCATACAGCTCTATTTATGGACATAAAAAAAAAAAAAAAATTAACATTTAAACATCTTTGCTAACTGTAAGAATTTAGTATTTAGTAGTCTGTATCCATCATATATGTAAAAGACAACAAATCAAATTTTTAAAAAAAGACAAGACAATAAAAACTAAAATCTGCAACAACAAACAATTAACACCAACAACTTAAAAGAAAATGACTAGCATGGGACAGAGAATGACAACACACAATTCATTCAATGTGCACATTCACTGACATACATAAGGAACTGCATGTATTTAGGTACTCCCAGTGCTCAAATCTGACAGCAACTGCATCAACTCCACTCCCTCAATCTTGTATCACAAAGAATCTTGCTTTATCTTTAATTTAAATCAAAGGCCCGCCAAAAATATTACATTTATATCTGTGCTATCTTGCAAGATGAAGACATGATCTGATAATGTGCAGTCCACATATGAAGATGAGCCTCGTTTTCTCATTCCACAAGAGTGTCTGGGTCTGCTGAAATGAAGACTGACGTTTTTTTCCGATCAAGCTTCATGACGAATGGACAAGGTCCTGCACTACTGCTGATGTATGGACAATTTTACTTTTTTTTTTTTTTTTTTTTTTAAAGAATCTTGCTTTAGTCCTACCATGTAGGATTGCAGCTGTGATGTTTTTTTATGTAGAAGCTGTCTGCTTGGGTTCAATGTTGTGACGTTTGATGGCCGATTTCATCAGCGATATTGAAGATACAGCTGCAATGATGTGATCGCACGCAGGACTTTTATGGAGCAAAGCTTTCACTGCCAGCAGGAGGACTTAAACAGGATTGTGTCATATTTTCCCTTCTGTTTTCACATTTAAAGTATGAACAACAATAATGAGAAACATAAATTAGAAAAAAATGACTGCAAAGTCATATCATCATATAGATTAGAAAATGGATCCCCCAAAAAACAACTGCAGGTATCACTGAAATAAAAATTTCATATTCCTACAGTCTGGAGATTTGGCTTACATCATAAGCAGTATCAAAAATTAACTGCATACATGATTCAGGGATCCAACAGCTGTAAAGTTTATTAATTGATATCAGAGTCACTCATCAATTTCCATTTGATATTAGAATTTTTTTTTTTTTTTTTTTTAAAGATTTGTTTTTTTTTTCAGAAGGAAAAATCAATCAAAACTGAGTTCTAGACAGCTATGTGATAATGATTTTATGTGTCCTGGGCAAAGATGGAATGCTCACTCAAAAATATCCCCTTCCATTTAAGATCATAGCAAAGGAACCTCATATGACATCATCATATTAAAAATAGCATCACTTTGAAGGGCATGAATGCCCTTTCCAAAGGCACATGCAGCTTTATTATCTGACAATTTTATTCACTTTAATTTCAATTTAAAAACTTCTGAAACTAAAAAAATGCCCCAACTTTCGCATATTCTGAGAAAACCTAAAAGATATTTTTTTAATGCTTAAATATGCACAAAATGATTTCTAACAATGTAATTCTGCCTATAATACCATAGAATTATTTTACAAATTCTCCACTACTCTGGCTCATATCCAAATAATCCACTGACAAAGACATCGATTATGTCATAATTTCAATTTGTAAAAGTACTTTTATTAATGTCATACCAGACTATCAAACTATATTTTTCAATCCTTAGTCTAATAATATATCAAAATGATTTTTCCCCACACATTTCGTAAAATGATTATTATTTTTTTTTTCTCTTCTTACTCTTGGACACATGGCAAATTTTGCTCGTAAAATTTTGTTAACTTCTCCTTTTCGTATTATCATTAAAAAGTTTTGAGCTTTCTATCTGTCTTGATGGACTGAATTCAAGAAACGTGGTCCTGATTTCTCAATAACTTTCCAGTTGTCTTTCAAGAGTGGAGTCTTTCAAACTTGCACAAAATAGCATAATAATTTCATATTAAAAAGGAATCAGTTTTCTTAAATTTCATGAAACAGTCAAAAACTTGGCTTCACTATTTTATTACATATTTACCTTTTTCCCCTTTTGCATCAAATATTTTCTTGGAAAGGAACTTGTCAAACATGAGGAAAGCTGGAAAAAAAAAAAAAAAAAAGAGATTAGAAGAGGGGATGGGACAGGTGAGCTCAGCAATTGTTAGAGTTTATATCACTGACAGATGGACACAAGTAATCATTTTTAAAAACTTCTTGATTATTTCGGAAAGAAAGTAACATCTCAGTCAACATAAAAATATAAATCAATTTAAGATTCTGATAACAATATGTACATACATGGATTTCTAAACTGTTATATGCCAAAAGCATATGTTATAAATCTCTTATTTCTGAAATACTGCTCTGTATTTTTTGCCCTAGAATGTAGTCTGCTTTCACTTAATAGTAATTTTTAAAAAATTAAAAAGTTCAGATGCATAACATTTTTTTTGTATTTCAATTCTGCATCATAGTAACAAAACAACAGTAAAAACACATTTAGTTTCTGCTTTACAAACTGTAGATCAGTTAACCCTATGAACCCTGATCCCCTGAGCCTTACATGACCACGCACCTGGGCTCCTGAGCTTAGATCTACGATCTTGGACATCCCTGCTTTCTTCATCTCTTGAACTAAATCTAGATGTAGATCTAGAGCTATCACTTTCACTATCACTCACTGATTCTAAGTCACTGTCTGGATAATTTACACTGAAATCAGTCTCATTATCATCAGAATCACCTTGCAGAAGGCAAATGCTAGCGTTTGTCAGAATTACGAGAGATCGATGGTTAGATACACTCTGTTTCATGATGAAAATTCTAACTGAAACAATCAACACACTACGTTCATGCGGGCCGCCATCTTTAGAATGACATATAAGGCACATGATGTCAACGTATTAATCTCATTGGTTGGTTAAGAATAAAACTACATCACATGCTATGACATCAATACACAAAACGACGTAGAGCGTGCAATCGGTATATAGTCAAGTAAGGCACCGCAACGCACAGATCGCGCTCGGGGTCATGGCGTTATGGCTTTCATCTCTTAAAATCTTGATTCGCTACAAGAAACAGAAACAGAAGCGACATAAAAAAATATTTCTTCAAAGGCTATATCAAATATAATGATGGTTCTTGAAACACTCTGAGATTGCTATACTTTTTGTCTGTGTGGTGTGTTGAAAAAGATTGCATTTTTCTTTTGATCACTTTCTCACAGATGACAAGTTATGATGCTAGTAAAAAGACTGATAGGTCAATAAATAAAAAGTTGAAATTCTTTGTTAACCCTCAAATGTTTTTTTACTAAGGATTTCGATCACCTGTGATCGATGGATTTACCCTACTGTTTTCTGTGATGTTTTTGATAAAAGCTACCAAAACAACATATTTTATGGTAAATTATGACAGTCTGAACACAGAAAAGCAAAAAAGAATTAGTCTGAAGCATAATTTTCTGAAAAATTGCGTCCAAAGATAGTGCACTCTTGGATTTCCTGATTGAAGACTGTGTCCGATAGCATCAAGTTTTTAGCCACTATGGCCTCCAATATGTTGTCTAACAAAATTTCTGCACAGACTGGGCAATGGTAACTTGGGGATTGAGGAGGTGGAGGGTTTTGACACTGCTAACACTGCCAAACAAAGCTGTACACAATGGTAAGTTTTTCTCTCTTTTTGTCTAATTCATACCATGACCACATTTATATTTCTTCATTCTAAAACCCAATCTAGAGGAGTACAATCAAAGACACCACATCAATAAGACCGGACACCCCCTTCTTCGCATCACTAAAAAATGCATGCACAGCCACGATCCCTCCTAGCCCATACATAGTATCAAGTCTTCCTTATGTCATTAAAAAATGTTTGCTGCGCCGCTTACATTATTAGTTTTATATTCAAGATCTGGATCACTGTGTGCTTTAAGTCATCTTTCTGGATCTTTTTGGAAAATGAAAAAATGACAAGCCATGGTCTTTAAATCTGTGTAATCAATATCTGCACATCACTGCCCTCCTCTTCTTGGTTTCGTGACTCCCACCATTGTTGTTTACAGACTGTACACTCTCAATGCTTGGGGGGCACCGCATGTCGTGATGAACACAAAACTGGCCCAGTGTCCCGTCTTATCTAATAGGTCTTTGGTACAATTATGTCTTTGATTTCCAGAGATCAATAAGAAAAAAAAGATTCCTCGATGAAAACACGCATTTCTGTCATGTTGAGTAGCTTAGATCTAAGCAAATGTCTTTTTACGGATAAAGCCGTAACAGGAAGTTTGCCTTGTTTACCTTAGCAACTGGTGGCTATTGAGTCTCAGATCACTTCAGTTACTGATCCAATTGTCTGTTTCTTATTTTTCTTTCTTCAAGTGTTGGCCACCTTAGTGCATTATAGTTTATACTGATGAAACACAATTACTCAGGTCTAAATACATGTAGCTCTTAGTATTCCATCCTAAGATATGGTGATGACTATGATGGCCTCCTTGTAG
>JBCEWB010000012.1:3738653-3752981 GCA_039654565.1 Peronia peronii | reverse complement strand
CAATTTAGCCTCTTCGGATACAACAAACTAGCGATAGAACGAAAATGATTTCCATTCCCTGCAAATTTCGTTCTAACCGTGTTTGAGTGTATCTCTTACTGAAGATGAAATGATAATACATTCATTCAATTTCAATGAGCCCTTCTCATAATTTTTGGTAACTCACTGGTTTCAATAAGACATTGTATAAAGAAAAACAGAAATGAAAAGACTTGACAACATATAGACCAGAGATCATTTACCACATCTGGTCCTCTGTTCCCAGCAAGAATCATCTTGATGCAAGGAGGCTGCCAGTAGCATTATCTCATGTCTGACAGAGGAGCCCTGGAATAACAGCAGTCATCAGAACATTCAGCAGCATTATAACAGCATTAATCTCATAACAAAAACTAATGCCAATGAGAAATATCCCTTGCCAAATATGTTGAGATCACTTTGACTTATTCAGATTTCTGACAAAGACAGAGCAACATAGTACTTTCTACTGGATATTTTACAACTCTCGCTTTCTCTATCTTTCTTACTTTCCCACTTAATCTGCAGTATTTGCAGCTCCTCTTTCAACTCTCCCTTCCAGCTTCCTCTTCTGTTTCTCTCTTTTCCTTTTCCCTCCTTCTCTCCATTGCCCTTTCTCTTTCTACCTAATGATGACATTTGGAAGCCAAAAAATATACACACACTCACAAAATGAAATGCACTGCATATATTAGTTCTCTTTCAGTAAACATTTGGTTAAACAACAGTTCTTAAGTAAGCAAGATGGATTTGAACTCTTTTATAAGATGAGAATACCTTAAAAAAAAAAAAGATTTTTTTAAATATCGAATGAATGCGCTTACTAGATCAGGATTTGACTGATGTCCCTTGATAGCAGCTGTAATTCTGGTCATCACCAAATTATTCATCTCCTCTGTTCCTCTGCGATTGTCTCGAGTCAGCAAACACAGCAGTGTGCGCACTTCAGTGCGAACAGACAGTGCTCCATGGCGTAAGTTGTAATCTATCAGTTGTTGAATCATACCCTGTTCAATGGCGAAACAAAAATGATTTGTTGGCTCCACCCCATAATGGAATTTCATCTTTTTAAAAACATGGCTGAACATAAGAAAATATCAGTGGCTCTATGCTGAAAACATAATCATAATAAAACTGAGAAGTGGTTGAAGTCAATGTGCCCACAAGAAAGAAAAGGTAGCTGTTGTTAGCTCTTCAGAACTTTTACTCCTGTAATTAAATCTTGACAACACTTCTACAAAAATGCTGAAACTGAAAATTCAGCAAAATAACAGGATAAAATGCTCCCCAAATATAACTGATATATTTAGCAGACAAATTTATAACCCTTTTTTCGTTCAAAAAGAATGGGGAGGAGGGTGAGGGGATGAAATTCTTTTTTTTTTCTTTTTGTTGTTTTTGCTTTTTGTTTGATTTTTCTAAAAATATATATATATTTTTTTTTCATCATAATCAGTGGTTTGGGGCTAGTGCTGTGTTGATTTCTGTCTCACCTGACTACAGAGTGTTTGTCTCATGTCAGAGTTCATGACCAGAGCTCTGAGTAAAGTAATGCAATGTTCCACAGCAGCACTGGCACAGCCATAGCAGTTGCCTGTCTTCAGTCTACAGTATGACAATGATACATAACACTTACAGTAACAGGAGATATTGAATACTATCTGTGTGACTAGTGTCACTAGTCACTTGCATAAGTCTAGGTAAACTGTTGACAATTTTCAAAAAGGTGCCATACATTTTGGACATACTTATAAAGAAAAAGCTAAACATCTTCAGAACCGATTTCTGCAATACAGTTTTATTTCTCACATTCTAAAGACTTATATCTTTATAAAAGTATTGCTTAAAGGCACTGAAATAATAGTAGAAAAAGTTTGGTGTAACTGATTCTTGGTAAGTGACAAAATTTTTATTTTTTCAAAGTGAGATGAGCTTCTATGTTCTATAATCAAATGTTCAGTACCATAACTTTAAGAAAGCACAAAGCTGTATACATTTCAATTAAATTCATCTGATCTTCGGGACTCACCCTTCCTTTTTCTCTTTGACTGCACTGGCAGATTTGCTGCTTTTGGTCTCTGATGTGACCATCTTGGGTTTGGCACCCATTGGAACAGGTACCTGGCCTTTAGCAGCAACAGCCTCTCTTTGCTGCTGGTCATACTCTACCAGCTCTCTACGACAGGCCATCACTTTCTGCAAGTTGTAAGCATACAAACCAGTGAAAATCTAATTACTTGATAAATTCATTTATTAGTCGACAACTTGCAATAAATGGACTCATGATTTTCAACATTTTTATTTGCTACAAGCCAACAAAAATCCAATTATTAATCAAACTACAACTTGGGATAAATAGATTAATCAATAACACTTTTATTATCTATTTTTATAAAGTAAGTGTAAACGCCTAAGTTAGTGAGAAATACAATTACTTACTCTCCTTTTTTATGGCAAAGCTTCAGAGACACACAGCCATACATTAATGGAGAAAGTTACACTTATCTGAATTCTGACACAACTTGGAAATTTATAGATTGCTCTGTGATGACTGACAAGTTCAAACCATCATATACATGAAATTTGAGGTTAAAAAACAAATAAATAGATTATCAGAATAGCGAAATGGAAAGTTGCAGTAGAAGCTGAAAAAGAGTAAAAAAATTGATGCTTCTGTGACTAAACGTATGGAAACAAAAATATAACACAAGCCTTTCAGTTGAGAATCTTCATTGGCACTCACCTGTATGATTTTGCTGAGTTCGTCAAAGGCAGCCTTACATTCTCCACAATATTTCTGGGCTAACAGCTGAATGGCTTTGTTGACACTGCTGACAGCCACAGCACCAGCTGCTCCATTCAACTCCTCAGGATAACATGAAAATAAACCAATGGTGAAACTAATAGATCTGCCTGAGGAGTCATCTCACGATGACACTAATGTTGTTATCAGTTTCATCTAATTAGGCATCAATCATGGCAAAATTATTTGTTTCAGTGTTAAATGAACTACTATCTCTACTGCAGGACTGAAAACAAAATATGCATAGGAAATGATTATAAAACTATGCTCAAGCTTGCTTAAACAGATCAGTGATATCATTACCATTTTAATCAATTAACACATTTAGCTAAGGCAAAATTATATTTTTATTTATGAGTTGAATGAGCTAGGATATTTACAGTGGCTTCAACATGGTGGAAAGTACTTGTGGAATTGTTCAACTTGTTTTGTCTAAAATTTTGTGAATGCTAAGAATTTGGACAGTGTTGATGATCAAATTAGATAAAAAATATTTGTGCTCTATGAGAATTCCATTCTGATATCAAGAATCATGCTATTGCTACTAGTTTCAGGCCACTTTCCTCTTTAGCATGTTAAGGGTTTCTCTGATATGGTTAAGATATAAATCTGATGGCAAACAGCAGAAATATGACACTTAACAATGACTTGTTTCCTGTCTTTCATAGACATCAAGTAAAGCATTTGACAGAGCACAAAATGTGCTTACCTTTCCCCCAGCTGGAGGTCTATCTGAGCCATGCTCAGCCACTTGTATCAACAAACTCTCCAATACAGGCCTGTGCTGCTGCAACTGTTTATAAATGCGATCTGCTTTCTCAAGCAGAGAGTTGATGCTTGAGATGGCCTGACAGAAACATTGAAAAGGTATTCATGAAGCTTGAAAATTAACCTTTATGTACTGTTTTCTAAGATATACATTCTATTTGAACTCTTTATTCAGATTATTTCATCATCTCCATTCACATTTTCTTTGCAAGAAGTATATAATGGTTGTACAGAACCACAAGGAAAGATTTTATACATGTGCAAGTCAAGAACTGTAATCATCATTAACCAATCAAGCTTATGAAATGGAATTTTAAATGCTCTCTTTCTTAATCTAGATAGCCCAAGTTGATGAATAGTTTTCAAATCCTCTTGACTTTTTTGCAGACAAAACATTGAATGTGTCTCAAATAGTTTTTGATGATCTCTTAGCATCTGAAAATATTTTGTGATGAAAAAAGTATTCATATGGAAGAACAGAAATGTCAGATATTTCATAGCAAATCACAGAAGATACATAATGCATGGTTCAAATCAAACAAGAATATTCTACCTTCTTTCTGTCTTCCTCATTTTCAATGGGATCCACGGCACAGCAAGGCTTGGCCAGCAGAGTGAAGTCAAACTTGGCATACTTGCAAAAACCACAGGAGTTACACAGGAATGGATCCTTCTCATCATAGTTGATGGATCTAATACAGAGGGTGAACAACAACAAAGAACTTGTGAACATGTCTTTATGCTGCAAAAATGTTTTGAATATGGCTGACCTGTATGTGATGCACTTAATACATTTACAATGTACCTTCATGTCATTCAAAATACAAGTTTTGAAGTCAGAACTGGCATTGTTAATTTGGTTGACAGATTACTATTTCAGAGAGAAAAATTTTACATTCTTGGCTTCCATGATAGAGCAATAATAATTCCTTATTCTCATGGCACCATCTACCATCGATGACTTTTGAAGCATTTTTGCACATATGCTAAATTCAATCTGGATGCCTTGGCTCATTTAAAAACATGTACAGTTACAAGTTAAGCTATTTCTTAGTGCAGACACAGTGAAAAAGAAAAAAAATAATAATAAAAATAAATTCTGAAGCAAAAATTGACTGCCATGGCTAAACATGAACAGACACTATCATTCTACAGATTCAGATTGTATGTTTGTTTTGGTTCTGATTACATTATGATACAGAGCCAGATGTGATGATCACCTATCTACATATTCAGCAGGCACGTATAATGAAGTCATGTGTGCTGATCTAATAAGACAGGCAGAATAATTTAAAATTTCATACCACTGTGCCTTTTCTGAAAGTATAGTCATTCCCGAAACAAAGTATTTTGCCATAACATACTGGTTTTTATTATTTCCTCTCTTTATTTTGTCTTATAAAATTTGTCTGATATTACACTCAAAGCCAATGTGTCTTCAGTCTCATGACTTGAAAGTACGACAACAACCAATTCACATGTTTTCCCTGGGTCTGCAGGCATATGATGTAATAATGACTCCCACACAATGTTACAATGTTCACCTACCTGCATTTGTGACACTGGTACACATTCTCCCCGCAGTTTCCACACACACCCGGGGAGGCTGGCACACTGGCACTGCAGCGTGGACACTGCAAGGTTTCGGCCGTCGCTTGCAGGTTGTCGTAGAAATCTGCATACTCAATCATCAGGTTGCAGGCTACTATGGGAATGGGGAACTCCACCTGTGCACCAATTCAATCACAACACAGTTTTCTGTAATACATTTCTGTCCATTCTAGTTATTTATTTGTATCTCATAATCTAAACATCAAATATTCCAACTACTGTTCACAAATCAAAAAGCTTATCAACAAATGTCAGCAACAGAAAAACCAAAAACAATAGTTAATAACATCTTGTTCACATCACAAACCTCCATCTTGTAGGCAGCTCATGAATCACTTACAGTGACAATGCATTCCTATGAGAATCAATGACACACTACAAAAAGATTAAGTCTAGACAGCAGCAGACTCTGAATTTTCATTAAGCTACTTTAGTTTCATTTAGCTGAATTGACTTACATTATAGAGAGGAAACTGCTGTTGTAACTATTTTGTGACGTTACATGAGACATTTACAAAGAAATCAATTTATACCAAATGATACGAATAATTTCACCTCTCTTTATTTGCAATTAAATGCTCACATAAATCCTATGAAGAAAAGCTCAACTGACCTTGACCTCAGTCTGCCCTGAAGTCAGTCTGACTTTTCGGGCTTTGTGCCAGAGTCCAGGTCTGTTCCTCAGCTCCACTACAGCTTGTACAGAACGGTTGTTGTAATAGATGTTTAAGGTCTGAACCTGAAGGTTTAACAGAATACAACCAATCAATCAATAAAATACACCCACACAGAATTTTTTTTTGGATTAAAAAATAAAAATATACAAGAGCAAAAAATTCTGATGAACTATGTATGATACTTCATCAATCAGTTGTTTTCATGTTACCATCACAAGTTCGGCTCTAAAGGAAATATTCTAGAGCAAGAATTACTTTTCATATCCATTATAGGCTTCAGTTTTTAAGTTCAATAACAACTATTGAAGAACATGATGTGCACAGTATTTTGGTGACTTCAACTACGAAAATTCTGACCATGAAAACAACACTACAGCTGACCAAAAAAAAAGAAACTAAAAAAATAAAACCATTGAGACAATGGTATCACTTACATGATAAAAAATAACAACAATTCCCAAAAATAATGATTTCAATGATAATAATAGTAAATACTTGAAACATGGACAAAAAAACAAATAAGAATAGAAAAAAAATGCAATCACATCTAAAAGTTGCAAACTAAAGACAATGAACAAAGACAACTAAAAGAACTCAATGCTACCATTTTGGTCCTTTTCAGGTCACTGATGCGGAGGGATATTTTAGAAATGGTGTGGCTGCCCACCAGTTTCACAATCTGGGTGGTGGTAGTGAATTTGGAATCCACT
Source organism: Peronia peronii (assembly GCA_039654565.1). Lineage (NCBI taxonomy): Eukaryota > Metazoa > Mollusca > Gastropoda > Systellommatophora > Onchidiidae > Peronia > Peronia peronii. The sequence goes on along the minus strand of JBCEWB010000012.1, from coordinate 3,746,394 downwards.
TTCACTGCTGATAGCTTCAAGGTCTGGTGATAGAACAAAGCCATGATAAAATGTGTGCAATAAAAACATGAACTTTTTTCTAGTTTTAATAGTTGCAAGTGCTTCCAATTTTGACTTCATTGAAGCACAGATTAAGCTAGATAGCTTATAAGGAACATCAATATTTCAACTATGTGTTCTTTCAAGCCTGAAATCTCAAAATTGTTACCGTTTATCTTTACTGTTTTGTATTAGCTACAGGTGTAAAATTAATTTCTGCAACCCTATGAAATTTCTTTAATTAATAAATTTCAGTCTGTTGAGATCACAGCCACATTATTTTTCCATTACCTGAAATGCAATTATTGAACTTGAAACACTTTGACACAACAATGGCAAACAATCGACATGATTTAATGAATGAATGATATAAACCAAACAGACTTTTAATTCACACAGTTGTTAATTCAAATGGCCACATGTTTCCATACTGAAAATATTTTTTTTAACAACTGAAATCACATTCAAAATCCTTCTACAAAAAAAGATAGCACCATTCTCCTAGTGTATAAACAGCATTCTAAATGGAAAGAAAGAGGGTAAAGCAACATATAAATATTCCAGCAGCTTCACACTAAAACCAATCTCTTTTTTTTTTTTTGCCTATTCAAGCAAAACACATGCTCATCAGAGTATTACCTGAAAAGGAACCTCAGGATTGTTACATACAAGGCAAGGGTCACTCTCTAGGTAGTATCCATCAAAGTCCACTAGACCTTGCAGCATACTGTAAAGAACAAATATTACAGTTGTATAAATACTATAATCGAAAGCAATGAAAGAAAAGAAAAAAAACAAAATCATGTTGAAATGTATTTAAAATAGTCTGGTTAGGAAGGAAATTGTGCAGCAGCTGATACTATGCACAGTGCATGTATTTTTGTTTAGCTTATCGCTGCGGGATTATGTTTTTGAAATCTTATCTCTCCTCTTGTTTATTATGTGTGTAGCCTCTCAATTCTTAGCAAGTAAGATTATCTCAGCTTTAAGTGCACGGTCAGTTTTGACGATAACATTTCTGTGGATAGAAATTGGGAATTTGGAAATTGTGACTGGGCAGCAGCATCTCCACCTACTCTTCATCTAATTTTTAACTGCCAAGACTTCTTTAACATGTGCAACGTACACACAAGCTCTCCAAAATATATTTGTCCTTATTCAAAAAGGCTAGATGTCAGGCTTCCTACCCAAGAAGCCAAGGGACCACTGAGTCAATGAAAACAATGCAGGTTGTGACATTTCAATCCCCCCCCCCCCCCCCCCCTCAGGATTCAAAATTTGAACTCGCAAAGTAAGTTTTTCACTGAGGAGCAGACATCTAACTTTTCAGTCAAGGTGACCCCCATACTCTTTATGGATCCTGTGCTTGCAATCCCTGAAACAACCAATATTAAAATGTTTTGGGGATCAACATTTCTACATGGAGAGAAGAAAATGCATCTACTTGTAGATAGTAGCATTTGGATGATGGGCCAGCACTTGGTTCTCTTCCTTGAGCAGTGACACAGCCTTTTGCAAATATTCTGATACCTGAAATAACAGTTTCATTGAGAATTCTGAATTGGTTTCAATGCCAAATTCATAGTTAAGTTTTGGCTTCAATTTAATTCAAATTCACAGTTTTGCTTTTAACTCTATCATAAAAAATGGTTCTATATATGATCTTGAAATCTAGTAAATTGATTCAGGAGTCATATTTTAAATTTCCATGTGATAAAGATCTATTGGTAGTCTATATCAGGAGATAACTTATGAATATTTGTTGCAGAGAAGAGACTTGACATTCTGTACCTAAGGAAGAATCGCTAATATTCAGAGATATTCTGTACAAAAGGAAGATTTCATAACATTCTGAATATAAAAAAGATTTTAAAAATATTAAGAAATGGTTATTATCATTTTGTGCATATGGAAAGGAATGGGCAATTTATACTCTAATAGATCACACTACAATGTTCTACACATTGTCCAGTTCTATTATTTTATAGAAAATATACACATCTATGATAGAATTGCAAAGACAGACCTTCTTGTCAGGCAATCCGGGTGTCTTCAATAAGAAATAACCAAGGAGATCAACAAACTGAGCTGCTTTGCGACCAAACACTGGAACTTCATGCCATAGGCCCCAGAGCAAATCGAGCAGGGCTTGCTGTTCTTCTTGAGATGAGTTTCTGAGAATAATATGATGAACTTCTTTCTCATTTTGTACATATCTCCATCACATTAACACATGATCCTGCTGAGGAGATGGATGATTTTTTTCTGACACCATCATTACCAAGTGCAGTACAAATACTGAAAGTCAAAAGTCAGTATTTCATATTTTTTCATGCACTACAACCAAAGCCATGAATTTTACTTTTATTGACTGAATGAACCTATAAGTGAAATTTTTTACTGTAAATCAATAATGGTATATTTTCAAATAGCTCCATTTAAATAAATAAACCAAACTTTTGTACCTGTATATCTGCAGCACCAGTCCATGTGCCATCCATCTGTTGCTGCTGGAGTTGGAATCCAGCAGATATGTTCTGACAAACTTGATGAACAATTTCTTGTCCAGTGTGCGGTTCAACTGCCTCACAAGCTCTTGGCACAAGCTTTCATCAAATGGCCGACTTTCATCTCCGTCCCCTTTTTTGAAAACACCACTTCCATCTAAATCTGCAGGAAGGGAGAAAAAGTGGAATTATTTGATTGATATTCAACTGGTCAGTTGTTTCTCTCTCTCCCCCTGGCCACTGCTACTTTCCTGATTATACTTGGTAAACTCTCTTTCATGAGCTCCACATCTTGAAAAACAACTGGCTTTATTCTATGACTGTAACTAAATGAGAATCAAATGGAACAGATAGATTAAGTATATAGTTTAAACTTATCATATGTTATAGAAATTATGTGATATAATTAACAAATTAAATCTCTAATTACAATAATTGTATATTCAACAGATCTCGCAATTCTTCCTAGTTACGGTAATTTTGGTTTACCAGTGACAACAAATTGTGAATAATATTCATCATTTAACTGATTTAATTTGCTGTTGAAATGTCAGTGGAGTATAAGCTAGAATGCTTATTTCCAGCCATGCGTCCAAACCAAAACCAATCCATAATAGTATCAGTCAATGACTTTGATCAACGCAAAACAACCACAAAAAAAGATCACTGCTGTAAAATAACTGCTTGAAAAATAACAAATGTTGTAGACACTGACAGTCCTGGGTGGTCAGATTCCTTAACTTTTTGTGCAACCCCGCATAAAGATGGGAAAAAATACTTGATGTTTTCCTAAAAGTGTCACTCATTTTTGTTACTGCTCGTTCTTACCATCCATCTTGATTTTGACCGATTCTTTGTCTCTTTTTCCTTTCTGCTTGACAGGAGAGGTAGAAGAACTTCCTGATGCACTGCTCTGACCCTGGCCCTGACCTTTGACTCCACAGATGGCACACTGCAGCAGCTGAAGAAGTGTAGGGGCCACACCTTCATCCAACAATATGCTGGCCTGCATCAAGTATGGCAATGTGTCTGAAAGAGATGCAGAAGAACAAGATGCCATGTAGAGTTGTGAATTGAGATGCTGTCCAGTCTTCAGAACACAATATTTGTTCTCATTACAAATTATGCCTAGAATATAACATTCTCTGCTTTTCTACATAATCCATGCAATTAATGAGTTTAAAAAAGTGGATGCTTCTGAATGTTCCAGATCTATTATATGAAGAATATGTATCATAAAAAGTATCTAAAATGAAGTTATAATTATCTCTGGGCTCCACCAAAAAATGTTACAGATCATGAAAACAAAAAATAATTTGAGAAAATATTTCATTTGTAGTCAGTCTGCTCTCATTTCTGTGAAAATAAATTTTCTAAAGATTATCTCATCATCAACCTGCATTGAAATCATGGAAGATTTGCTTCATATATATATATACCACAAAAAATTCATTAATTAATAGTCTGAAGCCATACAAGTTGATTACCAAGGCCATTCTGCAAAAGAGATATTGCAACTGTCCATCAAGACAACAATATAAATCTTTCAGGACAAGTAATAATCCCAGTCTCATGCAGAACTACAAATTTCTTCCTTATCTTTAGTGCACTTACTAAGGATTTACAGGTTCTGTGATCCATTTCCTTATGGGCCCTCATGTACTTATAAGTCTCAAAATAACATATGAAAAATCATTAACATCTCCAAACATTGACAACTGGCATGGAGTTTCAATCTTCCCAAACACAAACAAGATGAACATAGCTATGAAATTGGCATTTATATATTTAACTTGACCTGGTGATAATGAGGGCTTTGTTATACCTTGTTTCAGCTGACAGTAAAGTTGCCAGTTATATGGCCTAGTCGATGCTATGTCACACACCACCTTCAGGTGCTCAATCTAAAAGAGAAATACAAGAATAACTAAGATGGATCATAAATATCATTCAACAAATAGTAAATACAGAATATACTGTTTCTTAATATCAATAGTTGGCTGTGAAGGTATGGCATTTATCTGAATTGTCCACCACTGTCACCTCTAACCCAAATGATGCTTCATTTTAGTGATATGTCTCACAAATGATAGTTACAGAGTCTGTGGTTGAGAGATTTTACCAGTGCAATGCATGGAAAAATTCTCTCTAGTTAAGGGAGAAAAGGTGATATTTTGAGACATGAATTCTGAAAGTTACTGTACAAGATGTGTTCATACAATCTTGGGGGAAAAAAAAACAACAACAATGCCAACAATTCTCAATAGAACCACAGACCTACTGGTTTCCCAGACAGAAAAACTAAATCCTTGTCCAACAAACATATTATCTGGTATCCTATCACTAAGACTTGTATTCTATATGTTCTCTATTTTATGTCATACTTTATGAAATAAGTAATATAGTTTCATCATGAAACATTTTAGGCAAGGACTTGTCAATGAATTGAATACAGTTTGATTAATCTGACATCAACTCTTTTACTACCCTGCTGTACTCTGGACTTTACAATACCGTTGCCTTGAACACTATGCATCACTACATTTCATTCTATATCCCATTTCCTCACCTGTGTTTGACACCATCTAGCAATTGCCAAAAATGTTAAGTCACTCATTCTTCTATGCAAACCAAAATTTTTCTTCAAACACAAGGCAAAGTGCATAGCAATGAAGGGGTTAAACAATGGAAGAGTCTGTCTTTATGTTTTAACTCTTCCGTTCAATATAATTACATAAAATTTAATAATAATCATTAGATGTTGCTGACTCTCTCCAGAAATTATCATCTGCAGATCCACAGTTGATGCCATACATAGCACTTTGCTTTTATGACCACATATCAACTGATTTTTATTGTGACTGAAACAAATCAAGAGTGGATAGTTAAAGCAGTATTACCATGGTCAGTAAAGTGTCATAGGGCAAGATGATGCTGTGTGGAGCTAAATCAGCACCACTGTCCAACCCTCCTTTCTTGCAGGTCTCAGTCATCTGCTGTAGATTGGACTGAATGGTGTGGTCATCCCGCAGTTGCCGATATTTCTCTTTGGAACCACAGATAAACAGCAAGAGCTGGGGATGAGAAAAGTGATTTCTTGTTTGCAAATGATCAAAGACTGCACTACTGTCACATTCTACAAACTTGATGAGACAAAGTTGTATTGCCAGAAAATTATGCAGACTAATGGTAATGGTATGCTGCTAATATAATGATTCCAGCAGAATTCCACAAAGTATTTTATTAGTTCACATGACAGTGCTATGTTTTCTGCAAATACAAATACATGCTACAAAATATTTTATGATGAGCCAGCATTTAGCTGCTAGCAAATGTACACACACTGCCTTACATAAAATATTTGTTGTCTTGTTTGTCAAGTCATCTGTTTGTACTTACCTTCCTGACTTGACGCTTGACAAATGGAGTCTGCTGAGTGAGCATGTACTGAAAAATCAATTATCAAAATACAACTTAGTAAGGGTGACATCATTTACATAAAATTTACATTCAAACTAAAAACAAAAAAATAAGGCAAAATAAGGTTTGGAAAAAGAAAAAATGAGGTAGTCCTAACTCAGGATTACCTCGTATTTCCAGAACTTGGATGTAAGAGAAAAATTTTATTGTAATTTTGTTCTACAAAAGTGCTTTGGGATAACACTTTTTTGTGGCCAAAGACAAATCTACATGCATTTCTACCAGAGTTATTATAACATATAGGAGATAATACAGACAACCTCAGGAACAGTTGAAAAGTCAAATAAAAACAATGATAAAGTTTATTTATTCATTTTCTTTCCTTGCTGCCATTATCTCTGTATGTATTTTGATACATGAACGAGTTCACATTTCATTCACGAAATGAGCGATACAATGAGATAGGTTTCTTTTATGAGCAAGAAATCAATCATGAAATCCTTGTCTACCTCTGATAATAGCTCATGCCACTTTGTATCAAATGTTGCTCCGTGTAACTTTTGGTCATCAGCTATTTTCTTCAGCTGTGAAAGACAGAAAGGAATATAAATTCATTTAGACTTCCCAACAGAACCTGAATAAATCTGAGCAATTTGTTCAGAACTGATCCATCAATATACCATGTTGTTGAACCACCACAATTATGAGGACCATAATCATATTTACATATCGAATTCTTTGCTAACAAAAGCAGTATGTGCTTCCTGTCAGTATAACAATTGATATAAGATGGCTTAATTTTCATTGTATTAAGTACCGATTTAATACTGTTGGTTATACTTTTGATATATAGACAAATTTTTTCCAACGTTGCTAATGACATTAAAGCATAACTTGTGAGAAAACATCAAAATTCTGTTGAAGACTTGAAATGTGAATTCCTCTAGCAGATACCTGATATGGCAGGCGCAGCACCATTTCTGTCAAAAGCTGTGGGTAGTCCTGAAAGACATCACTAGCATGGCCTTTGACATACTGGCGCAGGAAAAAGGGTGACATATCTGGTGGAGCATGGGTTGGGTGAGGCTTAAGTAGCTGGCCAGGGAGATTAGAATTGTCTTCCTGTGTAGCATAAAGGATCAGAGTGACAGGCTCTCTGCTATCTGGTATGTAGTACACTGCAGTTTATGGCAGAAACTCACACCAAAAAAAAACTTAAAAATATGAACTCATCTATTACATGAAGAAATATCAACATATGAAAATAAGGAAGATACCGTTTTCAACTGTGTGATCATAAAATCTGAAAAATCCTCACTAATCTTGCTTTAACTCTTACATTCCATACACTTTAATCACAACAGTTGTAAGAACACTTTGATCTAGATATTGCAATTTTTTTTTTTTCAGTGAAAACACAAACATTTAGAGGCATTATGGAAGTTTGACTGACCTCTTCAGCATGATAGCTCTTCCAATAAGGTAGTAAATGTTTGAGGACTTGCAGGCAGTATGGAATTGTGCTGGACTGTAGCAAGGCTGATGCTGTCTTGCTGCTTACAAATGAGGACTGAAACATAAAGAAACAAAATCAACAACAATAACATTGCCCTGATCTCATGAACACAATATCTGAAGTATTCTGTGAATTCACTGCCACCCCATGTAGCAACTTGAGAGTAAAGATGATGCACTAAGTAGCAATGCCAATGAAAAAAATTATTTTCAAAAAACAAAATAGTAACTTAGTGTGTGTGATAGCTCTATCTTTCCTG
>JBCEWB010000012.1:3726780-3738553 GCA_039654565.1 Peronia peronii | reverse complement strand
TAGCTATTGTGTAGAGGGCAATAAAAGAGCAATAAATCTCACGGTGGCTCCTTGCCTGCAGTTCAGACTTTTTGGCCCCATTTTCATAGGCAAAAAACAGCCGTGCATTCCATCATTGTTAGACCGATCAAGTCACAACATACTAAGGAGTAATGCTGTGCTGTATGCAATTCAATTTCACTTCCTCAATAGCATATACTCAAATGAAAACTTTGTTCTCATGTTGAGTCAAAGTAAAATGCTCAGAGGGACCCATTGCCAAAAAATGCAGCACCTATGGAAATGATAGAAATCTTTTTTCTTCTTCTGATGTCATTTGCTCAAACGAAGCAAATTGTAATGCTAACATATTGTACATCATATGATAAAATGAAGAATGCTAATTCCTAACAAGGATTATCATCACATCACAATATAGGATCTTGCATGACCTTCTGTTCACTCCTTTACACATTTAAAGTAAAACAAAATATTACCTGGTCTGAGTTTGATGCTGGGTGCCGAATCGCTACGACATCTTGGATCTGTTGGAATAAAACATAAAAATCACTGATTAAAAAATAGTTTAATAAATTAATTATGTGCCTTGTTTACCTCTCAACCAGAGATACATTAAATTCACAGAAAAAAACAAATATGGGCATATCAATTCATGAAATTTTCATTACTTGCTCAAACATTTCAAAAGATGTGCCAATCTCAAAATTTGTTTCGCCTATTTTCACAAGAGAAAATTCTCTTTACAAAAAGAAAAAACAAACAAACAAACAGATCACCTTAGCCTTAGAAGGCACCACTTTGATCTCCTGTACCATGATGATGTCTGGCTTAACCATCAGGACAATGGGGTTGTTGGTGGCTTGAGCCATGCAGTACAACAAGCCAGTGTGACCAGGCACCTCTGACCAAGAGACCAGAGGCTGGGAACTGCCGCCCTTGCCTCCTCCATTGGAGCTGTTCAGGAAAGATGAAAGGTACTTAATGACATTCATACATTTCCAAAATGCTGAAGTCCAAGAAAAGATAAAAGCTGATCTGTGATCCCTTTTCAGAAGGGGCATTGGAAGATTTCAAAACTTAGTATTTTCTGGCAAAAGTTGTGTAAAATGTGTGACTATCTCTCATGTCTATTTTAAAAAATATGTGAAGATAATTATGATTATTACTATTCGGTGTAATTTCAAAATGATGACCATTACAACATTTCAAAATATTTATCTAAAACTTGACCAGCTGGATTTGGTGGTAATAATCTTAATTATCTTCCTTCAGGAGTTTCAAATATCACCTCCAGGATTCCTCTCTCCCTTCCTCACCCTTCCTCATTTGTCATGAGTTTTAAATAATTTTTTTTACAAACATCTGAACATGTCACAGAACAGTCAAGTGCTGGAAGAGCTAAAGATCCAAATAAGTTTACCTTTTGAATGTGATAGGGAAGAGATTGGTCACTGTTGACAAATCTTTCGCCACAGGTGCCGCAAAACTTTTGCCTGCAGATGAGGAAAATATTAAATTTGGATGAAAGAAAGGATGAAGGCTGTTTCAAGAATAAGACTCATAAATCAATAAAATGAAAGCTATACCTGAGCTTTCCTTGCAAACAAAAGTATACACAATAACAATACCTGAGAAAGTAGAACAAATGACATCAACAACTCACAGCTCAAAAACATACAAAAGCATTGATTAAAGACATCATTCACCTTCAAATGATCCAACAATTTGTTTCTCACATGTAGTAACAATCTATTTCAAAGTTATTGTTTTTTGTTTTTCTTTTTCACAATGCAAGGAACTGAATTTGTTAAAAGATGATTTTGTAAATGAAATGTTTGTTCTACTGACACTTTTAAGATGATATGCCTCTGAGGTATCACTGCATTCTATGCCAAGATGGACATGTTTACAGGAGGCTCACAGAGCAGACAGAAGACGAAACTATGTTCTTACCTTGTGTGTAGCTGAAGAAGACCAGCTGGAGAGCATGAGAGTAGTAAACTGAGACTCCACCTCCTGCGACTTGTCCATTGACATCCTATAATAGATATTTCAAAAAAGTGTGTGACAGCAAAGCACTAAGACAATTTAATAACACAATTAAAACAGCAGGAAATGATAAATACTCATATATCTATGAATGTGCAAAACTAGAGAAAGCAAAAATAGGAATTACAATCATGAACTTCATAACACCAAGATATGATAATTTAAAAAATGGATGGCATTTAAAACAAATCTTCAATGACTCTTGTGCCAGAAAGAATCTTGCATGGCAAAATATTTTTTTGAAATGTGGAGAGTAGGCATTTTCAACAATGCATGACACGAGCTGACGACAGACAGAAATACAGATGCAGAGTACTTTTTCGCAAACGAGAGTTCATGGTATGTCAAGAGAACCTCAATCTATCTAGCTTTATCATCATTACTAATTTATGAGGAAAACAACACTGGAAGGTGCAGATAAGCTAAATCAACTATGCAAACAAAAACTGGCCAGGAACAAATGATTTAAGATTCGGATCTCACCTTGAGGTCTGTATGTTTGACTTCCATGACATTGGTGATGTAGAAAGGTCCATGTCGAGCTGAGCTGGTATCTTCCAAAGTTTGTGTGTAGATGTAGCCTGAGGATGCCATGAGGACCAAAGCCCGATTCTCATCACTGAAGATAAATGTCACATCACGGATTTTCCCACTTGGGAGCAGGAAGTAGTACTGAGGGCTGAAGGCATCAACCCCAAGGTCATAGATCTGTAGAGTTATATGGGCATAACTTTATGACACTGTAAAATCACCAATGAAACTATCAGAGGATAACTGATATAAATACAACTTTTCAGGACTATCACAGATGGTAATATCATCACTACAGGTATATATTTTGTTTCCTCATGTGAAAGTCTCATGATTTCATAAAAATTCTTTCATGAATGAACTGCTTGTAAAAATATATGAAGAAATCATGAACACAAACCTTCACAAAATCTGCTGTGACAACAGCCAATTCTGTCTGAGAGCCTGGCAGCCAAATAGCCTGTTGACAACAAGAGCAGAGAAATACAGCAAGAGCACCCAACTGCATTAAATATTTCAATAAAGCATGGGCTAATTACATTTCTCAGTTTTGATGTGGCATCAGTCACCTGTTTTCTGTGAATATGATTTTTCTTTTCTCTTTGGTAAAATGCAAAACGTGCCTTTGCTGTTAAGACAGATAATAAAACATGAAGAGACTGAAAAGCTGTAGATATCTATCTTGTGCTCATGACAGCTCATGCCAAGGTCAAAATAGCAGAGCAAAAGCATATTATAATTGCTATAGTAGACCTTATTTTGCACAAAGGAAAAGCATTTGACTAACTACAGAAAAGATGATGTAATCTTACCTAAACAACTTAAAAATACACACACACACACTCGCAAAGACACAATATGCTTAGTGCTGGAAAAGATACCTTGATGATGAAGTTTCCTGTTGCCAGGGATGGATGCAATACCAGATGATCTGCAACTGTTCCAGAGCTGGTAAAAGTCATCACATGGCAATCCTGACAGAGCAAAATACGAAGAAGAAAATCTTTCCAGCAAAGTAAAATATTATGCTACATAAAATACTTTGATTTCTATTGGAAAACTGAAACTGACTACACGGACACAAGGCAGCTATTGATTGGTGACAAATGATGATGTCCAACATCTGAACATTTCCATTTCATTGATATTTATTTTCAGTTTATTATACAATGATCTCTGCCTAAGACCCCAGTCAACGGGAAACAAAAAAAAAGGGGGTTTCTTAGGCAGACAGGCTCTTCGGCAGATTGAATGGTTACGCAACCCACCTGACTACTGTCTTGTCTGTTATGTTTAGTTGATCGTTACCATTACTTAAAGATATGTCTCTATGCGAAAAGAACAGCTTTCTTCGAAATATATGTGTGTTGTTACTAGATCAAATGGTTCCTGATCTTTCTTTCCTGACTTGACCTTTGAAAGAAGTGAGTTTCCATGTAGCCATATTATTGTTGAATGAAACCATGATATGACTAACATGATATCCCATGCATAATGGCATGAGTGAGTCAAGTGTCTAAAATTAGCCAGACAGACTGAAGTGAGAAAACAACTGGCAATTCAGGAGGCTAAACTTATTTCTCCTTATATACAGAACCCATAAGGGTGCTGTCCCACGTATTAGCAGACAAAGAAGGTTATATAGTCACACATGCCTCATCATTTCCCCTCGTCATATCCCTTTTCCCTCCACTCCCCATCCATTTTACTGCATGCCCAGTGCTGTGCGTTTTGTCTCAAGTGGACAATATGACTGAAATTATCTCATGAGTACTCGCAGACCGGGCTCTTAGGGCAGCAGGTTCTTAGGCAGACCATTGTATTCCTCTTCCTCATAATTTTCTATGGCAGCCTTAATCACTGAATCTTAAAAGACATAATCCTACTGACTGGTTAGTGATTTATTCAAATCTGAGCATGACATACCTTGGTAAATAATTGTTGCCTTCTATGTTTTGCTCCATTTAAGGTTTGTCCTTTGCACTTCTAGCTAACTGCAGAGCAAAACTCAACTACACAGAGCGAAAAATTAGATGAATGATTACAAGTGGTGCAAAAGAAGTATTTTACCTTGAGACCACAGACAGCCAGATAATCTTCATTACATGGGTTGCCTGTGATGGACAAGACTGTAAAAGGAACTGGTGCTGAGGACAGTCTCTGCAATGATTACAGAAATTGAACCACATAAGAAAATATCAAGATTAATTTCTCATCAAATGTCCATGCAGAAATAAAGTTTAAAGTATCACACTTTACAACCAGCAAATCTATGACACTGGAAAGAATGTGCATGTCAAGCTAAAAAAACATCTGCCTCTAGTCTGCTTTCTTCAAACAAAGGCAGTTGAGCTCAGGGATGTCAATTTGTTTTTATCAAAAACAGGCTAATGTTTGTGGTCTGTGTTTCTACTCAGTGTTATTGCAATTGCATGTACAAGTAAAGAACACTTATGCAGAAAAAGTTGAAAGCTTATGGACCAGCAAAGATGTTTTCCACAGTCAAAAGGTCAGTTTTCCTACAAAGCTTTACATTTCTGTGAGCTGATTTCAGTGTCTTATCAAATTTCAATAATACACAGCTTATGCATTCAAAAACATACTCTAAGCCAAGTTAGGTAATCTTATTAATTCAAGATTCTAATCAGCAACATTTTGAGAATCTCACTTATGAATACTACTTGCATTGTATCCTATAGAATCATCATTCCCAACAAATTTCAATGAAGAAAGTCTTTTCAGGTGGATAATTTTTTTTTTTTTTTTTTTCACAGGTCTACCCTAGTTTCAGCTTCATGTCAATTGTAATGGAGAAACACTACAACACAGTCTCATAACAAAAAATGCTGCTGTTTTTCTGAGAGCATGAAAGGAAACATATCTTGTACTTACAGTAAGAGTGAGCTTCTTTTTGCTGGAATCTGCCTGCTTAAGTAAAGCACTCAGCTGGAGGATGGTCATCTTGCCTTTCTCATGGCTGACTGCCAGATGTTGTCTCTTGCCTTGTGGAGAGGACAACACACACATGGCCACACGACGTAGGAGGTGTGCTGTGATCAGCTGTCGGATGGACTGACCCTGGTCTCCACTGTAGTTCATGCGCACATTCTCAAAGGCCCCCTCTTGAGAGCCTAAAGTTACAGTCTGTTGAAACAGAAGCACAAACATATATGTTGCAAATAACTGAGTGATAAAAGCAAGCATTACATGTGCTGGCATTCCAAGCCAATGTTTTTGGTCCCTTTATTCCTTTGACAATAATAATTAAATAGAATCTATCTTGAAAGTTATTGGTAAATTTTGTACAGAGTTCAGCAAAATTTGGGAAAATTCCATCGACCCGCGAAAGTTTTTGTCACACTTCTTGGCGTGACCCTGTTATGATGGGTAGGAAATTTATGATGAAAACTCTTCTCTATGAATGACAGACTCATAGCCAATTGAATCTAGATACTCTCCAAACAATAATAGTAGTGGGCAGTGTTAATAATTACGTAGGAAAGAGACTGACATACTTCCAGGCCAAAATAAGAACCTTCGGCTCAGACCGGAAATGAGGGCAAAATCTTGTAAACAACAGCGCTTCATTGTGATTGTGTTGATGTAATTGACTGCGGGTAAGTTTTCTGTATTTCATGAAATTATTGTATTCCATTGTGACCATGGACTTCAAGATCAAATCTTGTTTAAGAGCTACACGATTATTTATGAGCAAGACATAAATGATTTTAAGAAACAGGACCTTGTTGACTTGTGTCGAAGTGCTGAGAGACTGGGCATTGAGTTGTACCCAGACAGTATTTCGGAGTGTAAGACTAACACCCTAAAAGTCAAAGTGACAGTACCAGCTAATAGCATAAGTAAAAATTGGCCCATTCCTACCCAGCTTGATGTGTCAAATGACTTAAGCCAAATTCTAATGTTAAAAGCATTTGATATCTTATTCTTACCTTGCCTAGTCAAAAGACTGCGAATGCCGCATGTTTGCCTCACTTCCAGGTTGGAAACTTACTTTCTGTGGGAAATCCCATCGAGTTTGTCCCGAAATCTTGCGGAACTCTACTGAATTTTTAGAAACTCAAACTACTATTGTTTCTAACTATGTGCTAGCATTTTTTATTTGTTTGTTTAATTTTCAGCTTTGTTTTCTTCAAAAAGGCTTCTACCAAACTTTACCCCCCCGCAACCCCATTTCATAATTTTTTTAATAACAATAATCTCAATGAAAGATAATTGGGAAAGAAGTTTGGTTTGGTGTGATAAAGTAGTGGACACTAGAAGCTTGTATGTTTTTTATATAGTCTTAATCTATAATTTCATTTTTATTTTCCCATACAGAATTTTTAGACACCTTTATTAGCTTTCAATATTACTAAAGTATGAAGAAGCTGCGTTTTCAATTAAAAAGTTATCGATCAAAATGCACATTTGTTTTCTACAAGTTACCATAATTCAAATCAAATCTGTCTTTCCAATAACAATTTCTATTATAATTCTTTCTCACAATCAAGCAACAAGACACCTATCTAGAAATATTTACAAAATCCTTGTTTTGGATATAAAATACATATCTTGGGGGGGGGGGGGGTGGTCCTGAAATATGGTTTTTGCTAGTTAAAAATTTTATTTTGAGCTTCTATTTTCCTTTAAAGATAATGCATTTTCTCAATATAGAAACAGTATTAAAAAGTGGATATGTCCATTTTTAACATATTTGATCTACAGTCATTCAAGGGACACACGGCCTACTGTATACCAGGATCTGGCTTTCTCTGAGTGCTATATGCAGAGGTAGATCATCATTATTTTGATTCTTTTTTACAATCAACCAACAAGACACCTACTTTATAAATATTTACATAAATTCTTCCCTTGGATATAAAACACATGAATTAAGGGGGAAGAGGGATGCGTCCTGGAACTGTTTTTGCCTAAAAAAAAAATGCGATTTTGGATTTTTGTTTTCTCTTAAGTCCTGCCTTTTCTGAATATGACAATAGTATTAAAGAATGGATATGTCCATTCTAATATGTCTGACCCATGGTCATTCAACAGAAGTCCCAGCATACTGTCAACCAGGATTTGGCTCCATATGGTTGCTATATACAATGGCAGATCATCTTATATAACCAGAGACAGCACGGGATAAAAAAAAAAACACTTGACTAGGACCTGCTCTAGCATTATTTTGAGCCCCAGTGCCAAGGATGGACAGTGAGTGACCACTCTGAGATGAAACAGACTCCTGATCACGCAGAGTATAAGTGTAGACTTTCACCAAGCACTCTAAAATGAACTCCACCTCCTATAAAAAGTAGAATTCTTTTAGTTCTGCAGCCCCCGAGCATAGTTATGGACTATCTGCTATAATACAGGTCAAAATATTCTTGGTTTGGTTTTGACAGAGACAGATATGGAGGCCACATACAGAGAGCAAAATTCAAGAGAGGATGAGAAAGCCAGGAAAAGGCAAAAAAAAGACATAAAGGCCATGAAAAGAGGATTGGTGTGGGGAAAAAAGGCTGATTTGGGCCTAAAAGCCCAAATAAAAAAAAGTCCCCATGTCAAGTTTTCCTTTAAAAAAAAAAAAAAAATGTATGCGTTTTTCTCTGAACCAATTCTAACTAAATTTGGTTGACATCATTTTCACAACAAGACCAAGAAATGCATATATGAGCTGCCAATTCTGTTTGTGAATTTTGGAGAAAAGTAGACTTTTGCTATGAAAAAAAAGCACAAATTTTGAAATTCCACCACATACCATTTTAAAAGAAGAGCTAAAAATATCGACCTTTTTAGATAATCTGGCAAACAACACACTGACCAAGTTTCATTTAGTTCCACTGATGTTTGGTGGAGAAGATGGATTTCAAAGATAGCCATTTCAGAAAAGCCAAAATCCAAGACAGTGACACTATCATGGCAAAAATTCAATGAAGAAAGCCAATTCTATTTCAATTTTCCTCTAATTTTGAACATCCAATTCGATGGAAAAGGCTAAAATAGTAAATATCTGTAACAATAATAAAAAAACGCCTCCAAGACCATCCCCCTCCACCCCCACTCCCCCAACACACACACAACCGCTACGATATTGTACTTTGTCCTGAATTTTGCTGATTATCCTATGAAAAGACAGAGCTAAATATGAATAAACTTTGCTAAATATGACTTAACCGAATGGAAACACTGGTTTTATTCTTCCACTTGCACTTACCATGAGTTGATCAGTTGTGCTCTCAACTTCTTTGGGCAAACGGTGTAAATCCATGAGAGCCTTCTGGGCATTGACATTGCTGCCTGCCAGTGAGGCTACCTGGTACTTCTGGGTCAGGGCTGGGACGATTTCATCCAGGAAGTATAGGACATTGTTGATTGTGCTGGAGGTGTTCTGTTGTCCATCATTATGAGGTATTAAGATAAAAAAAAATAATGTCAGGAACATATTCAATAATGTGGTGCCAACAAAACTTTAAATGCAAAGCAAACTACAGAGTTGGTAAAACATTTACATCCATTATTAACTTGCAGTTGCCACACACTAATAAACATGCACCTATCAGATTGTTATCATTAATATAGAAGGAGTGATAAGAATATAACTTGAAATCTATTTTACAATGCACAAAATACATTTCTGTGTCCCCTCATGCCACTCACATTATGAAGTAAGCTAAATTCATGATTCAAGCTTTGTATGCAGAGTGTCTCGACATGAGTACCTAAACACCAGGATGATACATAAAAACAATGAATATAAAAAAAAGCAGTAAATTCAGAAAGAAAGAAAGAAAGAACAGAAAAGAAAGGATGATTTTTACTTCAAGCAAAAAAACAAACAAAAAAACAAAGAGGATCAAAAAAAATTCCGAATTTACCAGTAATCCTAGAAGCTTTTCTCTGAATCCCTGGAAAACAAAAGCAAACCACAAACATATAACTACCTCACCAAATCAAAAGATATGAATCACATTCTTAAGATATAGCATCATGTGATATAAGAACATGTAGACATGAAAGAATTTTGGCTATTAAATGTATTATGCAGAGATATTACTGACATTGGTAGCATTTCATATATTCCGTCTTCACTGACGTCTTTTCTCAGAGAATTCTTTCCACTCTTTTTTGATTGTATGTAAATTAGGTCAAAAGATGGATAAAACATGGGCATATTATCTAATGAAACTATCATAAGACGCATATTGTCATGAGGACTGAGAGCAAGCAGGCATAAATCTCCTTTGAGACAAAAATGTATGGCTGTTTAGAACAGATCCATGGCTCCCCTGAGGAAAACAGATCTTCAACCTAGACTTGTGAAAATATGAGTGGGCTCATGAGTTTGAAGATAAAGTCAAGGACAAGGCAGAAGAATATGGAAATGATGGCTCACAAAACAAGAAATGTGATGCACTCAGGCTGACAAAGTCTGAATAAGTGGTATACAACAGGCACGCCCAATCTGAGTCCTGCCTCCCTTCAGACTGTGAGAAAGTATTTCAAATGCGTAACCAGGACAGTTTATATTATGTTGAAGTTCATTCTCATTTTCACATGAATACTTAAACTATTTATTGTGGATTCAGGCACTTCCATTTCATGTGAGGCATGTGGGAGGCAGGAGTATTCCAACAGATTTCATCAATAGCCAAACAGCCATGGGTCATTGCTTTGGAAGGATTCAAAATTTATTCAAAATTTATTCACAGTGTGCCAGAGACCAACCAGGCGGGAAAACACCAAATTATACAGAACATTTCATATTAGACAGCATTTATACAGCACTTATTTCTATACAGTACAGGCTTTAAGTACTTTACAATCTATTATTGCCCCAACAAACCCCATGAAGACATATATTCTCAGCTTCCTGGGAAGCATACTAAGCAGCATCAATCAAATGATAACATTCATTGTCTATAGTCAGGTAACCACTTTACCCTGGGTCGAATCAAGAAATATGTGAATGAAAAGAAATGTCTCTGAATCAAATATGTGAAAAGGAGGTCACAAGCAGAGAAATCATTTCTATTCTTGTCATCATGGAAAGGTGATACTCTACAAAAATGACAAACCTGAATCTGTCTGCACAATGCCTCTCGGGCTTTGTTGAACAGTTCAAGTGACTTGAGACTCTCTGCTGGCTTGCTGCTCTCTGTCTCTGGAGAAGGGGAGAGACGACGGCGCAGGGAGCTGTGATGCTGCAGGCTGTCCAAGGCAAATGGGGACTGAGATATTGGGACGACTCCACTCTCCATACCACCCTGAGCTGTCCTCTTCACTAGTGCCTGGCGACAATTATGTTGAAAGAACTGAATACTCAGATTGAAAGAGATTCTATTCATATTTAGGATTCAATGATATGACACATTTTGTGCATTTTTCTCCTGTGATTTTTCAAAAGGTGAAACTTAGTGAGGGAAATTTGAGGGGGGAGTGAAGAAACTCAGGAAATCTATTGTCTTTGGATCTTTGAATGCAATAAGGAGAACCTAAATACACACAAAATGTACCACTTCATCTCTGTGATTGACATTCAACATTCTGACAATCTTACAATATGGTATTGTTCACAGTTTCTAAATGTTTCTATCACTCAGTAAATTCTTCAAAGAGAGCTAGTCTCACAATTTTGTCCTATTGTTTCTCTTCCATTATATCTCAAAACACACCAAACTTTACCAAAAAAAAAAAAAATGTCAATTCCGAATGCTAAGACCAGTTTTGATGATCTGAATACTGCTGTGACATAAGTTTCAGTGAAAATCCTATAGCACAATTTTTACCTTACAACTCCCATCTTCCTTCGCTCCACAGTCACAGAAAAAAGAGCCAAACTTGGCATAAGTCAAATCATGGTCTTTGTGGCAAACCTTGGCACACACAGTGCAAACACCTACACCATCCACCATTTTACATGTGTGGCAATGATACCTATAGAAAAAAAATGAAGAGGCATCATTACAGCCAACAATTTTCAATTGCAGTTGTGCCCATCATTTAATCAGCAAAGATTTAAAAACAAAATAAAATAATATAACAATTTCTGCTCATGCAGTCAAAATACAAATTACTTACCAGCTTTATTATGTTACGTTATGTTCTATAATACATCTTTCAACCTCCTAGTGGAGGTTATCTCGACGGGGTTTTGTTTAAAACAAACAACAAACAAACAGAAAGCAAATCA
>JBCEWB010000012.1:3701853-3721287 GCA_039654565.1 Peronia peronii | reverse complement strand
TGCTGCTGCTGCTGTTGTTGTTGTTGCTGCTGCTGCTGCTGCTGCTGCTGCTGCTGCTGCTGCTGCTGCTGCTGCTGGTGGTGGTGGTGGTTGGTGGTTGGTGGTTGGTGGTGGTGGTGGTGGTGGTGGTTGGTGGTTGGTGGTTGGTGGTTGGTGTTGTTGTTGTTGTTGTTGTTGTTGTTGTTGTTGTTGTTGTTGTTTGCCGTTTTTTGTTGGTTTTTTTTTTGTTATTTGGTTTTTGTCTTTTTTTTTCTTTTAGCTCAGAATCGGTTACGAGGAGTGATTCCATATTTCTATCTAATTGTGTTTCTAGACCGATGAAAAACTACATGAAAAATTAGGTCAGCCTTATTGCGACCGGTGGAGCTTACAAACTTTTGGACCTCCTCGATTGTAGGTCTGATTTGCCCAGAAAGTCTTCCAATGATCTATGCGTTGTCAGCAATGAGCGGACTTAAATATATTAGTTCTGAGATATCATTTCACAGCAGACATTTTCAGATATTTGCCACAGGTCAGTCTCGGGGCACTAAACTTACAGATTTACCATCGTTTGTATTTATATATTGGTTCTTTCAATCGTGACGCTAGATGTACTCGTAAACATTTGTCAAAGAGACAGGCTAAGACCAGAACAAAATGACATCATTTCAGGTCTTTTTTTCATCTCCACATCATGGGCTATAACATGTCTACAAGTTCTCGTGAGGGTCACATGATGTCTACAAATATTCTAACGTACTTTGCTTGACAAAACGTTTTTACTTTAAGAACTCTGTTTCGAGAAAATTGAGATTTAATTTTACTTGCAACGTCTCTTGTAACACGCAGCGAGGAGAATGCATTTTTCCCTGTTGTTGTTGTTGTTGTTGTTGTTGTTGTTGTTGTTGTTGTTGTTGCTGTTGCTGCTGCTGCTGCTGCTGCTGCTGCTGCTGACAAGATGATCTAACGCAACAGGACGTCCTTTCTAACGTATTTTGGCAAGCGGTTTTCAATTTCGAACAAATCACAAGTTACTTCTG
Organism: Peronia peronii; assembly: GCA_039654565.1. Lineage (NCBI taxonomy): Eukaryota > Metazoa > Mollusca > Gastropoda > Systellommatophora > Onchidiidae > Peronia > Peronia peronii. The sequence goes on along the minus strand of JBCEWB010000012.1, from coordinate 3,720,265 downwards.
TGACCGTTCGTTCAACTACAACGAACGAAAAAAACAAGCAGTTTTAGGAGACTGGAATGACGTAAAACACTGTCTTATAATACTGTGGAAAGCAATATTTCAGTAGTTGGGGAATAATTAAAATATGATGAAGCATCGTCTTTTAATGCTGTGGAAAGTAATATTTAAATACTTGGGAAATACTTAAATTTTTTAAATACTGTCTGGCCTGTCATCATTAGAATCAGGTGTGGATAGCATGAAAATTACACAGTTTTTGCAGACAGAGATAATTCTCTACTCTTATCTGGCACGACATAAAATTATGATAATATTACACAAGAAACACATTAAATTCCGATAAAAAGAGCCTGTGATTTTGTTCTTTTATTTTAGTATTTTTTTTTTTAAATAGCGTTATTATTTGCCTCTAAATTAAATGCAGTTTGCGGAATTTTTTATAATCAATGCCAATTTTCATTTTCAGGTCGACTGTATTTGCTGATTTAATTGTTACTAAAGTTATTATTTATTTACTAGTCAACTTCAGTTTGGCATGCTAGTTACTGAGATATGTGATCCTTGATCCGGATAAACAGCCCTTGCAAAACACCCCAACCCCAAAAAGTGAAAGATTCCTAAAAAATTAGTTCATGGATGTAAAACAAAGACAAACAACAACAACAATAACAAAACTGTAAACAACACAACAACATCCAAGCAAACAAAGACGCCAGAACTAATCTGACAGTTCCTGCTGTGGGACGTCACATCTGAACTCCATGATCAAGGACAATAAATGACATGATCAAAGATCTCTCGATAAGACAAATACTACAGATAACAAACAAAACGTAGTTGGAGCCAAGATCCATTCTTGCAAGACATTATTTGTCAACAGTACATTTAACACAGTAAATTAACCCTATAAATGCGGGGCTCCTGAACAATGGAACTTAAGAGGTTTAAATCAATTCGTACAATCGAATTACTATGCGCTCTCTCTGCATAGCTGCAAAAGTAGACCGTAGTAACGATTTTGATATCCAGAATGCCATCATAGACAGCCGGCCACTGGTTTCAAAAAAAAAAGAGCAGTGTGGAGTTTCTACATTTTTAAGACTTCGTACTCGTAGAGTTAAGTTTCATTTCTGATCAGTTTCCAGTGGTTGAATCTTTTTCACCAACAGCATATTTTCAACACCTACAAAAGTGGATGTTTCATTTTTTAAATTTTTTTAAAAGAATATTCACATATGGTTTTTTGCGTTGAATGTTCAATTTACCGGCACATTAAGCAATTGAATGCACTTTTTTCAAGCACCAAGTGCAGACAAGGAGTAGGAATTACATAGATGAGTGTATAGATAATTATGTAATAAATCTGGAGACGATGATTATCTATTACATTTTCGCGCATTAGCTTCTTTCAGATCTTTGCGAGGCGAAGCAAAATCGCTCCTGGAAAGCAGAAAAACATCAGATCTAGCCCAGAATTCTCAAGAGCTATGACATTTCAGACGGTACACGTATTGCATCATTAAAAACTCGAATCTGAACCGAGAAGCACGATCGGGTTATAGAAAGTTTTCGTAATAAAGTAAAAGTTCGATTTGAGGCGGAGCGTTTCGATTTAAACCCTACAACGTTTTGTAATGAGTCTCAAGATAGAAAATGGCGTGACATTTGAAACAGTGGAAATCTGGCGCACTGCAGAAAACTCTACTGGCTGAAATAATACGTCTATCAATAGAACATCGTCTGAGAAGACTGGAATAATACTCTTAAGTTACATCACCATCGCGTGGTCAGGATTGAGCTTGGAAGAAAAATCGATCATTAAACTTTGCACGCCCAAAAAGACCTATATTATTTCTACCCTATGTAAACATATTTCATAGTCCGGAATGTTCATACCTTGACATAAGAAGATAATACACTTTTTGCTTAAAGAAATAGTTCACATCATCGATTTCAGGCTGTAGTGAGAAAAACCCAGATACGCATACACATAATAACACGGACATACCCAAATACATATAACACTCAAACACGCCCACCCATATCCGGACTACTGACTAGCATAATAATGGTACGACTACTCGAGATACTACTACCAATGGCTGTCACTAACTACTGAGAATAATATAACTGATCTTTACTGCACATTGCGTTCTACAGTCATTTTTGCTGATAATGCACTCAATGTTGTTTGTATTATATGTTAACAGCTGCAGAAATGAAATACATTCATTTCCTACTAATGTTATCATTATCATATGTCTTCCACGGCTGTTGCTAGTGCCATTAGCTTGCTCTTCTCTTGTACTTGTGTCTCATTTTACTAGTATATCATTCTACTAGTAGTGTCTCATTTTACAAATATCTCATTTTAGCCGTATCTCATTCAGTAGTATCTCATTTTACTGATAGCTCATTTTACTGGTGCCTTATTTACTAGTAGCTCATTTTCCTAGTGTATTATTCTACTAATATCTCAATTTATCTCATCATAATATTATCTCATAATTACAATTTATTATTATGACTACGACTCTGAAATCATATTGCAAGAGTGTAATCCTCTCCAATAAAGCTGTTAGAAACAAAATAATAAAATAAAACTGAATTTCTATAATTTTCTTTTCTTTTTTCTTTTTTAAAAAGTCAATTGTGCATTTCTGAAAATTGGTCCATTTTAAAAGTTTGTGGTCTAAAATTGTTACCACTTATAAAACACCTAATATATTTTTATCTGTAAATCTTTTGAAGACATCCCTATAAATATATCAGTTTTGCCATGCTGGATGGTAGAGTGTTAAAGCAATTTTTGCACTGACGATAGTAGTAGCCAATATCATGCAGAATTCTAAAATTACACTAAAACAATATGAATAGTGTATTCGTACATGAATATATAACATACGTTTTGTAAGATTCTGAGACACGAAGAGCGTTTAAATACACTGTCAACATTTGCCTGTACATGTTAAATGACAAAGAGCAGAATTCTGAAATGGTACCGGATAGAATTAAATGTGTGTTTACAGATGGATACCTAGTCACAAAAGATGCTGAAAATACAGTTGAAGAGTATGAGAGATGTTGCTTACACGCGGATGTCACCTTGTTATATCGTACACTATAGTAAACTTGCATTAAAAGTGTTTCTGTACAATCTTTGCAAGTGAACATTACATTATTATAATGATATTGCGTAAAAATGTGGAACCATATGACAGGATTTTCTTTACACTTTTTCAGATGAACCTTAAATGGCTAGTTTGCACAAGACTTCGAAGGCACACTAAAAGCAAGTCTTTAAAGATGCATGTGTTAATTTGAGTTCCATCACTAGCTAGCATTCGCAGCTTTCGTAATGTGAAATGGAAGGAATACCCTTTAAGACTGCAAGTGGCTTACACAAACCTCTACAAAAACGTTGACAATGTAAAATATTCTAAGAGTACAAAAGACGTGTTTTAACAAAGCAATTTTTTTAAAAAACACACAAGCAAACACACAAACAAAAACTGAAAGCTGTTGCAACAAGTGCACGATCTTCATCGTCATTTTCATCAACAATCATCACTCTTATTATCGTCAATACATTATCATCATATGTTGCAGATACATTTTTATTCTCCACACCTTTTGGATATTTCTGATGGAAGATCTTTTTTTAAAAGTCTGACATAAATAATTTGAAATTTAATCATAAATAAACCTGTTAAAACTGAAAAATAAGAGATAAATAAAGTTCATGAACAAAATCAGAATCAACAAGGAAGGAGACAAAAGAACTAAAAGCTAAATTTAAAAGATAGAAAATGGACAGATAAATATTGAATAATTTACATTCCGAAAAGGAGAATGCAAGAGATTAAAAAAAAAACATCCAAAATGTCTGTTCCCGTTTAAAGGCACACAAGACAGAAGATAAAACAGAAATGGTGGAAAGGATTATAAATGAATCAACATGAAAGATTTTGTTTAAAAGGGCCATCGTGTCAGAGTAACAACACATCGACAGTGTTGGGAAAATCATTTTTTTTTTTCAAATAGCTAGATGAATGTTGAAGATTTAGGAAGTTGAGCATTGTTAATTATCAATCTGTTACTCCCATCCCCGATGCTTTTTCGTTATCTTTCTTTAATAAATTCCTCTTAAATCATCGCTGCACACTGGCCATATTTTCATCTCACATCAGAAGGATCCTTTTATATAGGTATATATTTTGTTATTTGGCTAACATGTTATGAGAGAGAAGCCTAGCGTGAGAATCTGTTGACGAATTCCCCAGTGCGTGCTACAATAGGTCGTTTTGGCCAACAAACACGGGGACTTCAAATTCCTACGGGTGGAAATAGCTTGATGGAGTAATTTGTGTGGAACTTGTGAACATGACGTAATCAGTGAACAAGATTTTATGGACAGATGGAAGCGTTAGCTTAAGGAACATACATTTTTCGATCAAATCCTCGCCGGCGCAGTATTCGCTTATTACCACATAAAAAATAATGCAGAATATAGCTCTAATGACACACAATATGCATTTCAATTTAATTTTTCTTAGGTTGGAATCATGATCACATTTTCCTCCAGAACAAACCCACTTTGTGCTTAAGTTCAAGAGACTGCCTTCATGAAATTTTAGATATAGTTTGGAGTAACAAACTGAAGTCCCTGGTTGAATCGAAATCAAATACATGTAAAATTAAAGAACTGAAAAGAACAGAATGACATCACAAATTCCACCGCTCCTAGAGTCCAGTTTTCCCTCCTGAAGTATACTTTTCTTTTCAAGGAAATTTATACAGTTATCAGTTTCTTTCACAAATAGATTGAAAAACCAGTTTCAGAAACTTGTATAGAGTTCATTAGCGATGTCGTTAACATCATCAAAACCAATCTCAAAGATTAACAAACGGGCAATGATAAGGCGTTTTGCCGGTGTTTACAAACACCATTGCTACCAATAAGATTGCTTAAGATTCTCGTGTAAATAACAAAATGTTTTGTGTTTTCTGCGAAGAGATCTTTGAGAATTACGCCGCCAAACTTCATGACAAAACTTGCTGCAGTGAAAACACTTGCATGTAAAAAGCTGTGCAAATATTTGACATAATTTTGTCTGTCCAAGACCGAGATAACTGACACCAGTTGAACTCAGTCTCGTTCTTATACCTCTTTCATTGGCCAAAACGTCCCATTCTTTGCACAGAGACAGGCTACCACCAGAATACAATGGGAGGATTATGAGTACAAGACTGACACCATGATACGAAAGCCCTGATGTCTAACTAAACACAATGAAAATAAATAATGATGTTGCCCAAACTGGGTGGGGGGACGTTATACGTAAATAAAAACAGAAAACTAAGATAACAGTAAAACAGTGGATTTCAGCCGCAGTAGAAAAGCCATCTACAAACATATGTCACTGGGATGGGCAAGTAGCAAAGGTAAATAATGAAAGGATAGGGAAAAGATCCAGTGAGACGAAATGAACCTAGTGTTTGGCTGTGTTAGACTGCATTTTCTCATTAATGCACTAAACTATGCCTAAAGACAAGCATTTTGAGAGACCCAAAATGTTTACCTTGAAAGCTGCAAACCTATCTGTCAAATTGTTCTAAACCAGATGATATTGGTGTGATCACAAATTATCTGCAGATTCCCTCAAACCAGATCGACTCTTTTTGGTCTCGGTAGGTGCAGTATACTTATAATAGACTGACCGTTGAGAATTTTGATATACAAAACAAAACATTAGCAGCACTGGCCTGGGACATCATTGCACATTAACCTGTTTGTCCATTCTTTAACAGGCAATCTGTTTTGTAAGTTTACCATTAACCCTATCAGCATCAAGCCTCTGACGTCTAGGCCTCACTGTTTTCGCTCTTTGGAAAATCAGTGACCATTGTCCGTCACTGCACGCTAGGTGACTAAATTATGTCGGTTATGACCTGTCTGGTTGTTGAGTAGATCTTATAGTACTGAAATTCCAAATATTTATTTAGATATGAAAAGTGTCAATATCCCGGGGTCCTTTATCGGGTTTTCATTTGTTTGTTTGTTTGCTTGTTGTTTATTTCTTTTCTTTTTTTTCGCAAACGTATTTTACATTCGTAGCACATGCCGTTGCATGGGAAGAAATCACTAGGGAAAAGTAGAGAAATGGTGTTTTCTGAAACTGAAGATAGATCGACGCGCACCGGTTTGCATTGATGTCACCTAGCAGGGAACGGGCAGGAATTGGGCCAATCATTAATGCCACGACTTCTTGTTTACATCGCTGTTTTCCTCTAAAAAAAAAAAAGGGCGGATCTCAGACTCTGTTACCTTCCTCCATCTCCATTTCCTCCAAAGCCTTAACACTACCACAGTTTATTCATGTGAAAATTAAGGGAGAATAATTGTCTGTCCTCTCTCGCTCTGAAATAAATTATGCATGAGCTTCATCCTCACAGACTGTGAACAATAAAACACTATTTTCTTATTCTTTTTATTTGTTTCCTCATCTTGTTGGGAATTTTCTTCTCTCGTTCGTCTTTCATTTCTTCAATTTCTTCATATAACTTGTGTTTGAGAATCAGGGTTAATTGTGCACAATAAGATCAATCTCTAAACCCTTTTCTCACCAACTCCGGGAGTTGCAAAACACAGTCTTCCGGATATGTAAGCATCAATTTTTTTGTGAAATTCTCGATTTTGTTTTCAGTTATGTCTCAATAGTTCCTCACTCAAAGGAGAGAGAAGGAAGGAATGCGATCGTAGCTCCTGTCGCCAACAATGGATAACAGTTTGCCAGCGATTTTGAATATTTGTTATGCAAGCCAATCATCGGAGAGATGTTTGTTGTATCAGATAGTACTTGAAGACTCAGGGGAAGAACAACAGGTTCCAGTTTTAACATGTTCAAAGTTAGGGTCCATAGGTTTAATTCTGAGATGTAACCATCCGATCTAAAAAGATTAAAAGGAACGCGACCATTGTTGTCTAAAGCAATGGTTTAAATCAATTAAACCAATAATTCCAACAAACAAGAAGCAACGGTGTTTTCACAAGCAAAATTTCAGTGGTCTCAAATGTGAAAGGAAATGGCCATAATGTGGTTCTCCACCCCTGGTCTTCACTTGTCGTGTTCCCCGAGATATTTGCCTTCAAGGCAAGTGAAAGACTCAAGGTTGTTGATTAGTACTTGTCCGACATAGAAGTTTATCTGCTGGGCATTGCTTTTTTGGGGAGTTGGGGGTTTGTGCAAAGGGAGGGAAGAAGTGGGCGGAAAAATGAGAGCTAAAGTGAGAAAAAAATGGTTAATTTGATGCAAGAATACAGAGACAGTGTGAACAAGAGGGAGAACTTTTATCCTACGAGGAAAGGGTTGGTAGGAGAGGGAAGGATGTAAAGGGGAGAGAAGTATAGAGAAACACTAGAAAACAATCATCTGCAATAGATTCCAAGTACGATTACAGTCAGTGGCTCATCATTTTTCATAAATATTTAGAAGATCTAAACTAACTTAGGTTCTTTTCGGTGCATTGATTATTATCTGAGGTCTAGTGAAGATAAAAATGAAACAGGTAAAGGCACAGGTAGCTGAAACTGTGATATAAGGTCGCAACCTTTGTTCCTTTATTACATCATCGCACATGTGACACATTTTTAAAAACTGACATTTTCCTTTTTCTTCCTCAAAGAAAGTTTTCAAATTTATTTTAACTGTATCATACGTCGCGTCATATAAGTTTACAATTTTACATACGATACAAATAATATAAATTTGGAAACCTCTTTTGGGGATGAAAAAGGAAAATATCAATTTATAAAAAAATGTCACATATGACCATATAATAAATCAAGGAATTAAAGAATCACTACCTTCTGTCACAATCTCAGACAGAGACTATTAAAGTATGACGTGTTAATTTGTAATGGGTAGATGGCTTTTGTGACCGACGGCTGAAGTCTGTATGAAAGATATGTGCGCACAGGAAAACTGGTAGACACCGGGAAGCCCTGCGTGAGTACACAAAAAGATTTGCATCTCTGGCTCAACTTGTGGGTATCATTTCTTGTCTTCTGAACAAAACTTTTACTTTAATGACTGTCACAGATTAGATCTACCCTAGTATTTCACTCTTAATTTAGCAATCTTTCTGAAAATATTGTAGAGAGGAATGAAAGACAAACTTTGTCTCCCTCTACCTTTCTATGTTTATTATAATTTTATCACTCTTACCTGCAATGGTGACCTAGGATTTTTATCACAATATCTATTCTAATACTGTTTCCGAGAATGTCAGCACAAAGCTAATTTTATTTATCGCTTGTCCCCAATCTTCGGCCATGCAATTTTAGGTTTACAATTCATAATACCGGTGTCCACAATGTTATACTATTAATCATCACTGTCCAACTATTCAAAAATTTCTAATGGAACCTTGCAATACGTGATTAAGAAAACGAAAAGGTTAAAAAGTTCGCTGACATGGCCGTTCTCTCCTGACTACTAACGCTTCGTTGATCGTACATTAAACATCGCAAATCAAAATACTGTTCCTGTTTACCTGAGACTATAACAACCTAGGGCAGCATTATGCCTGACCTGGATATTGCTCCGTCGATTCATGTACTGAAAGCGCTACAAACCGTCCGAAATTTGAAGACAAAAATAATTTCAAACCTCCCAGATTCGTCCATGGCAAAATTCCGTTCCTTGAGTCACTGTAGCGACGCTTTGGCTCTTAAGAATTAACAAAGCTAACTGATTTTAACCCGTGAAACGACAGAATGAATTGAATAAGCTCTGGCTATGAAGAGTTAAAGAAATACATGTATATTTTTTACCAACCAAACTTTAGAATAGACTAGAAATATTTGCTAATGAAACAGAAAGAATTCAAAGACTCTTCACTTCATGCGACGGTTCCATTATCTGTTCATCGATTTTTCTTTACATAATTCTTTTAAAGTTTTTACAAAGAACTAGGTATTATTCTGCCTTCCATTTTTGACCTAGGTGAATTTGGAATCTCTCTTGTTGCGTAAAAAAAAATTCATTAAAATGCACTCATAAAACAAAACCTGAAAAAACCCGACAGAAATCATGTTTAATTATTGACTACATGAGCCAGGATGCAAATCTTTGACCAAAACACGCAATGAAAGCCAGCACATCTAGACTTTTCCCCCGTTCTTACCTTCCTCTTTCTCGCTCGTTGTCATAGCAACGTTTCTGACATTTCTTGCGAATCGAGATCAGTGCTAGTGCTATGTTTGCTAGGTAAGGAATCGAAATCGTCCCCAAAGAACTCAGTTTGGGCAGCCCCGTGTCGTTTGATGACGTAGGGCCCGTTGCGCTTCAGGTACCTGTCTGATTTGGAGGCCAACGACGTGTTCTCTTCTTCCTCTTCTTCGTCTTCGTCCTCATCGTCGTCTGGTCTGATGTCGCAGAAGGTCTGCTCCGGCATTTGTCCAGCCGCCGTCATTTCAGCCAGCTCCTTGGCGCTGCAGTTGGGCGTGTCCACGGGGATGGTGTTGTGAAAGCGGGAAAAGTCGATCTGATACTGACCGTTCTCTTTCTGGAATGTGACGAGCCGCTCGAAACGATGACCCCACAGCACCTCCCCGGGCAGGTAGGAGCTCCGGGCCTGGGTGGTCATGCCCGTGCTCTCCACGATGCCCTCCAGAATGACGATGAGTTCAAACTGCTCACGATGAAGGTCCTCGGGCGAGAGCTCCCAGAATGGGCTGTCCTCGTCGATTTTATGCACTATAATCACAGGCCATACCAGAAACAACCTATCCCGGCCTTCGTCGAAGCCGAGGTCTACGTCGAACTGGTATAAGGGCAGAACGTCGCCTTCTTTTGTGATTTTCTTCTTTATCAGCACGGCTCGTATATGAGCTTCTACAATCTGCGATTTGCGCATATCACCCACTCGCAGCAGCAAACACAAGTCACCGTCCTGTTTGCAAATACAGGCACTCTTACTAAACATGAGCGTCTCTGCGCGTTTCTTAGGCCGGGAGAGTTTGGCGAATACTATGCCCGTCATGAGGGCTTGACAGATGACCCCGAAACAAGACTGAAACATCATCAGAACAATGGCCTCAGGGCACTCCTCGGTTGTATGCCTTGAACCATATCCTATCGTATGTTGGGTTTCTATTGAAAACAAAAGGGCAGATGTGAAAGACTTGATTTCCAGCACGCACGGCTTCCAGTCGGCGTTGTCTAAGTGGTCCAAATCACCGTGTGAGAAGCAGACCAACCACCAAATGAGAGCGAAAATGAGCCAGCTGAGGGTGAAGGCCATGGCGAAGAGCATGAGGTTATACCGCCATTTGATGTCCACTAACGTGGTGAAGATGTCGGCCAGATAACGCCGTCTCCGTTTCCGGATGTTGGTCTGGGTGATGTTGACTTCGCCGTTCTTGTAGACCAGCCGTCTGCGCATGCGCTTGCCATAGGGTCCCACAGGTCGCCTGTGGACAGCAGCAGCGCCCCCTTGTGTGCTGTTACTCACCGTAGTGCGGACATGCCTTTGGGAGTATTCCATAAAGGAGTCCTGGGAACCACGGCGAGTGGTGTCTGCCACCTGAAACGATAAACATTGGCAAAAAGTCGTGAATAAACAGGCACACAACTAACGTGTGGCAAATAATATCCTTACTATCACCTGTTACTAACACTGCCATCATAATAAACATTGGCAAAGCCATGCCTTGGCACGGACATAACATAATGTGCTTGTTTGCTCCCGCTATCACCTGTTATTAATGACACCACCACGATAAATATTAGCAAAGCCAGGCATTAGCATTAACACAAAATAATATCTATGGCTAGCAGTACCGCTGCTATCACCATCATAACTCCTGGCTCTATTAAAAGATTATGACATGTATTGTTACTGGTGGTGGTGGTGTTGTTACTACCATAAATACCTATTACTAATGCTACCGCTATGACAAACTGTGGCCAGCCCATGCATTAGAATTGATAAGGCATAACATCTCTGGCAAACAGTCCCGCTGTTATCAGCAATTAATATTCATTAATCAGTTGAAATACTGCGTAAAAAAATGGGCGCTTGTTGCACGTAAGAACTAATCGTGAGAGTTCCAGAAATTCATTTCTGCCATCAGTGGTACGTTTAACAGACTGAGACAAAGTTTCTTGAGTCAGCCTTGTTGTGATGCTATTCGTGATATTTTTGTCCGCATGTACGTGTGAATGTATCTTTTCTGTAAACAGTCCGCCAAATAATATATCCACTTCAGGAAAACAAAAATATGGTGATCGGGTCATCTGTTTACAAAACCTCGTACCACAGTACAACATATCGAAATTTGATTAAACTACAAAATTATTTCGAAATTTCATAAATCTTCGAAGAGGAATTTATATTTGTATAGGTACTAAAACAAATTATAATTTCCTTAAAGTTTTAAAGTGTGTCTACATTTATTTTCTGGGACCCTGTATACTGTGTCTCATTCGTTGAGAATGGAATTTCCTTTTGAGAGCATTATAAAGTTTATCACATCACAGTTTATCTTATTTTATCTTATCATCATTGTTAATGGTTCCGTTATTGCATTATCACTTTTGTTGCAATCGCTACTGCTGTTGCTACTACCATTTTTAATAAACTTACCACTCCTAATATTATCACTGCAATAAACCGTGTACAAAGCCATACATTAGCACTGACACAAAATATCATTTATGGGAAACAAATTACCGTTGCTATTACCACACATTATTCCTGGTTCCATCATCACATTGCTACTCCTGCTGTCGTTGTTTCTGTTCCTGTCGCTGTTGCTAGTATCTTTACTAATAGCCCATCATTCATTCCACTTAGGCACCGTTTACCAATATTGCTGCTCCCACGATTAGTATCATGACTGTTACGGTTAATAATTAACTGTCTATTAAAGGTCAAGGTATACGGTTGTCAATTTCAACTTCGGATCTGACTTCTTGCTGAATAATATGACATTATATACCAGTCTTCCCTTCATTTCTCACACATTTTCTTGTGGATGAAGAGATCAATAACGTGGATGTAGTTAAGCCTGTTTACCAGAAAATTTAAAATGTACCACATGGCAAGTTTTAAAACGAATGAGTTAATGCATGTTTGTGTGTTGATGGATTTGATAAAGTATTTTGAATCGTAAACTGTTAAATGCTGATGCAGCAGTTTGCATTCACCTAAACTTCCACTCATACAACCTACCTTATCAATTCCCGTCCATCCATCCACCCAAACACACACACCGTTTCTTATATTCTCTGTAAATCCAGTCTCCCACAATGTAAACGCTAACGAGTTATTGTGAGTAGCGAGCTTTTCATCCTCCTTTCCGCCAATTTTCTACGTATGTGACATAATACTATTCTTCATTCTATCAGCCCATCTAACATCTTCACAAGACTTGAACTCTGAGGCCATGCTTCTGTCTTCATATGATCATAGTTAGTAAGCTACATTAAACCTTTACAACCCAATAGATTCGAAATCTAATTAATGTAGACTCTGAACAATGGCACAAGTATGGTTTCCTTGATGTGTTACGCATCAAAAAAGTATTAATTGTATTACTGTTATGGTAAATTCGCTGGCTCATGGGATCCCAGGTTCATAATCAATAAATTGATGTATTTTTTTAATCGTTTCTCCTCTTAAAACCACAGAATCCAATTCAAGCTCCCTGGTGTTCATTTAAAGACATATCGTCCTTGCTTGGCTTTCATGAAAATGGCCATACTGGGAACAATGCGTTGTCCTGTGATTTTTTTTATTTTTTGCTATTGACATTATACGTGGGAAATGGTGGTACAAATAGTCATGTTCTCTTCGCAATGTCAGTCAAGACTTTTGACTAAAATTAATGACCTCCTCTTCCTTAAAAATGCAAGTGTAAGATGTGATCTCTATGTACTCATAATATCTGTCCTTAGAAACCTGCCAGGACGACAGATAGAAAGACGCACACCGCACTCAGGGTGGACTGCTGCATTTAGGGCAGACAGACTGGCCAGCATAGACAGCTGGACAAAGAGAAGGTGGCAGACAGATAGGTCAGCACACCAACAGCGTAGACAAACAGACAGATTTCGCTCAAATAGCTGTAACATAATGGCCGCCAATGTTCCTAAAAACGTAAACATACGGAATTGTTTGTTGTGCCTCGGTCGCTGTTAAAGTACAGGGCCAATCTCTGAAAAATAACCTCACAAGAGGGTTCGATCAGTAAGAACAATGCAATTGCTTGCAATATACGTACACATAATTATACGCTTAGTATACTTTGCTCGCAAATATGAGAGAATTTTATTAATGCCCTCATCCCATGTACGCAAAAGGGGATTGTTTTTGACCAGTCCTATCACTTCCCTTTGCCAGACACACAGTGTGGAAAATATTATTAAGACGAACAAAATCACTTCTCTTATTGTCATTCAAAAGATTGATCGTAAAATAAAATTATCACGACTGAAAGAAAAGGAACATTTTCTCTATACCAACAATGTTTGGAAATATTTCATAATGTATGTTTCAAACAAAGAGCTCACAAGTAATTTTCTCCCCTTTACTTGTTTAACATTCCTTTGTGTCTGACAAAGGAAAGTAATACGGCTGGTCTGAAACAATCTCTATTACGTTTAATGGCATTACCAGCGATGCCCTTAACTGCGATTACGAGAGGCTTAGCTGAAGTTTTGAATCGTTGATATCCAATGTGGACAGGCAAATCTTATGAGAGGAATGATATTTATTGCTAATACAGAGTTATACAGCCCATAAATAGTGTCTGTTTAAGTGTTTGTCTGTGTGTGTGTGTGTGTGTGTCTGTCTGTCTGTCTGTCTGTCTGTCTACCTGTAAATCTATCTTTTCATACGTCTAAATGAGTGCCTGCCTGTCTGTCCGTCTGTCTGTCTGTCTGTGTCTGTCTGTCTGTCTGTCTGTCCATGTCTCTGTGTGTCTGTCTGTCCTTCTTCATCAAGGTGTTATCTATTCTCATTTTTCCCTTTCATCATTTTAACTTGCGTCAATCAATTCACTGAGACTAAAAAGGGGAGAGGGGGAGGGGGGAGGGAGGGTCGAGGAGGATGGAAGGAAGTACAGAAGATAACAAAATTAATGTCGAAGATACAATGGGGCCATCAGTACAAAGCATACTTTGTTTTTTATTAGGCTTTTCAGCCCACAAGAGGGGCTAACTGGACCATTCTAATCATGTCAGACCCACGGTCAAAGCGATGTTATCCAAGTGTCCCGAGGATTAAAATTATCAAATGTGGCCGAAAACTAAAAAAGTGGGCTCGTAGCCTCTATTGTATTAAAATTAGATATTATCCGCTTTCCCCTGCATAAGAGCAGTTTAAACTGAACAAAAATTCCAGAGGAAGCTGCAGGGTTTTAGAGGAGTTGGCCTCATGTTCACAGGAAGAAGCATAAACATATTCGTTCAGGAAGGGTTACGCAAGCTCCATCTCATTTTCATTTTATTTTTTGTGTTTAGTTTTTGAACAGAAGTTTTCTAAATGGTAAATTTATGTCAAGCATTATTCGTTCTCAAAGCTTACACGAACGACCCTATCGAACTGCCATTAGACCTATTATTACTGCATTACACTAGCTAGGCATTTTAACAACGAAGAGCAAATTTCTTTCCGCTGTATTGATTATTGCTTGCCAAAGCGTTTATGGTAAAATTGATTTTGCCTTATAAAACAGGACGAGAGCCCGATAAATCAGATTTGTGAGCGAGAGTTTAACACCCTGAGAATATAAGACTTCGTGATAAAGTACAAATCTACTACAGTAAAACTTTCCTTTAGCAAAAAAAAAAAAAAAAAACGGAAAACATTTTTCATATTGAGCAGTTGGTTTCACACCAAGAAACATGGTCGTAAAATAAATAAAGGGTCAGACCTGTACTGATTTTGGAACAGAATTTTTCCTTCATTCCGTGGTATATTGTAATGTTTGACCATTTTGCTAAAACGCAAACATTCTATTGAATGAACTGAAATATAGCTATCAAACGATGACTAAAACAACACACCAAAATAAACAAAAAACAAGTCTATAGAATTAACACCAGGCAATTGATAAGACAGCTGAAGTTCTAAACTTTCCATCTCTTTTGGCTTTTCAGCAAGGAAACTTATCATCATCATCATGACTATATCATCATTTGATAGGAATGTCTTAAACTTTAAGACATCGGCTGTTAACCACTAACTAATACAGTAAAAGAAACAAAATTTTGCAGAAATAATAAGTTACATATTGAATAAATCGATCGGATTCGCCAAATTTTCGAACCTGTTGGTTCTTCTGTAGGGCAAACAAAGGAAAAACTAGTATCAACATCGTTTGGTAGAAATTTCTTGAACATAAAGACAGAGATTGCCAATCGACGGTAATTCAACACAATTTAGCAATAAAAACAAACAAAAAGAATAATTTATTATGTTCAGATAGGTGAAAACGTATTTGCAGAGTGCCAAATTTTCTACTTCCATTTGATTCAATGTCACAGTCATCAGTATTATTCCTTTTTTCATTTAGTATCGATATGGTTGTCATGGTACCTCCTGACAAGTTGTGCTGCAACAGTCTTGTCCATCAATTACATCTGTTGCCAGGGCCTGGGCCACCCACCTTTCTTAGTACATTGTCTGGAAATTGTCGATCCATCTTTTCCTCTGCCTACAACTTTTCTTTTTCCATTCACTGTTAGAAATGAATCAGTCTTTGAAGGACCACTGGATCTTCTGATATGTCCTCGCCATACTAGTTTCTATTTCTTGCCCATAGTTAGAATTTCATGGGGGGGGGGGGGATGTCTAGTTTATTTGGCTTTGGGTTCTTTTTGTGTCTTCGTTACAGTTAGCTCGTTCTCGCACTTTAACCGGTTGTAACTCCATCGAATGGGTCCTCGAGCCCACATAACTCACGGTGCCTAATGCCCACAACACCTTTCCTAAAATATACATATAATATGGATTTCTAATTCATACAACTATCCTGGTAATGACATTGTAAGGTGAATGAACATTAAATAAAGCCCGCATTTATGTGATACTATCATACTATAATATGGATTTTTATATACAGATTTCACCAACAAAATGTATACACACTTTCGTTAAACAAAAACCTTATGTTAAAAGAAGACACCATTCTACTGTAGCCAGTACAAAGTGTTTTTGAAATATGACAAAACTAAAAACACAAAGTGTTATCTCCAAAATAAGATTTATATTTATAGAAGTATTAATACTCTTGTACCTATTTTCCTAAAGTGTGTGTATACCTTAATGAGGGATTCTGTATGTTGCTGTGAAACAAAACAAAATTATCATGAGAACACCGATACGATTCATCTGTTTGGTTATCACTGTAATCACCATCATATCTTCAGCTATTCACATCAGTAAATCACTAGCTATTGGGGATCGTTGTTTTATTCTGTCACAAATGACATGACTGACAGGTCATTTTGACCTAGTTTAAATTATCCACATTTCCTCATGGGATTTAAAACGAGCCTGCATGGAGCAGATCGTACCTAAGAAACTGTCCTTAGAAAAGTTTTTTTTTTTAAATTTCTTTAAAGAGGTGAACAAAAAGGGTTTTATGAAGTTCAAAGAATAGCCTTAATGAGGGCAGGAAACAGCCTTTGTAAAGTTTAAGAAATGTTAGGGATGTAGTGATTTACACAATATGAAGATTTTATTGGGGAGAGATGCACTAATTACGCTAATTACGGCTTATCCAGCTATGTTGATTATACATTCAAGGGGCCTCAAGAGGAATATCTGTTCTTTCTTATTTCCAGTGGAGCCTCTTCTTTCCTCTCTCTGTCCTGTTTTTATTCCGTTGAGCCTTTACTTGCTTTTTGGGAAATCTTTTCTTCAGAGCACTCATAGCCTTTCTAATTAATCTTAGCCCTTTCCGCGACATGACATTTGCATCTTTATTCGATAGTCAAAAACCTGTTTTAACCTGAAAGGTAGCAGAAGACTTTACCGAAATGATAACATTATTTTACGGAAATGCTAACATTGCTTGTCTATTTTTCATGTTCAAGAAACAACATATTTGACCTGGATAGCAATATACGATAAGTGCCTTGTTACTGTATCATATGTTATTTCGAAAGTAGTTAGCATTCAAAAGTTAATGACCAGGACTTTGACCAGCTTGGCACCTTGACATTTCGAGGGCTTAAAACAAGTGACCTTGACTTTGTTGAAGACAAAATGCATTGGCCTTTTATTATCCCTCACTGTTTCCAGAATTTGGGCCAAGAACCAAATGGCCCTGCTCAATTTGATCGTGGCTGACGTTGCTATTTCATTTCACAGGCAACTGTCTCTCTTTATATCATAGTCCACGTATTCCTCTTCAAAAAATCCATGTCTTACTCCTGACGAAGCGTCTAGCCGTACTCATCTTTCGATAGTCTTCATGTCTAGCCCACAATTAAGTGTCAAGCCGTGAAGTGTGGGCTTATTATGTCATAGGGTAAGGGTCTTACATCCCGCTAGAACTTCAAGGCTACATGGACCTAAGCCGACTAGAACTTCCTGATTACAGGGACCTAAATAAGGCTGGAACTTCAAAATCACAGGGACTTAAGTCAGGCTTGAACTTCAAGAATACATGAACTTAAGTCTGGCTAGAACTTCAAGACTGCATGGACGTAAGTCCAATTAGAATTTCAAGGCTGTAAGGACTTAGGTCTGGCTAGAACCTCAAGACTACATGACAATGACACAGGCTTAAGCCTGGCTAGCCATTGCTTATTCCTTACCCTTTTTCTTCTGGCATATTCTACTTTCAGACCTGTCAGGTGCTGAAATATTTTCTCAAAATTCAGTGTTTGTAATTTATAACTGTGCTAGTGAAAGGTTTATTATTGAACATTCTAGTTTTAATGATTAGAAAACGAGGCATTGTAGACTTCCTGGCAATACAATGAGATTGTTGTCGAAAAATGTTGCCCACTTGGTACTTTTCTTTTAATTTCAATATAACACCATGTTATATAAGCAGCAAATTATTTACACCCAGCAAGTCACTGGAGATAGCCGAAATGGCAATTATGACAATACATATAATAATATGCAGTGGTTTTTGCCAGCATCTGTCACTGTGCGACGGTGGATTAATTTAAACTGTACAAACACACACACACACACACATACGCGAGCGCGCGCACAAAACCTGCTGATAATTCCTTACAATGCCAAACCACTGATGTAAAACGTAAGTTACTGAAATTTGTCACTGATATCAGAGCCATCGTGATCGTTCTCAGAGAAAGAAAAACGGAGAATCCACTTATTTTTATATCTGTGGATATAATTGTATAAGTGGTGGCCGATG
>JBCEWB010000012.1:3665982-3676462 GCA_039654565.1 Peronia peronii | reverse complement strand
TGTTCTTGATGATTTCATTGAATTCTAGTACGTACATGTTTATATAATGCGTGTTTAAAGAAGAATGAGCAAATATATGTATTTGAAGGTATCAGATTGTTCAAGAAATTTATGCTAATTAGCTAATAAAATATTCGCCTTTAATGGTATTTCTGAATGGAAAAGTAGCTTGCCTAAATAGTAACATGTAATATTATAACAATAGATCTAGTATTGTTTTTCTGTTGCATGAAAGTTCAATGTTTCTGAACATATTTGAATGCCAACTGCTGCTTGCTCACCGCTTGTCTGTCGGTCTGCCTACTACTCTCTGTCTTTATCTCTCACCCCCTTTCCTCCCCCACTCCCCTATTCGCTGTTAACTAATGTGAAAGTAGATATAAATGAAATGGTAATTTCCATGATTGTAATTTACCTTCTCGTAGTCAGTCTTTGGAGATCTACATTTTTGGCATGCGCTGATTATTTAGTGCACAATTACTTTATGATTATGCTTGAGAAGTCTCAACGATGATTACATTTTTATTTTATTTTTTTTAAAGTGGTCTTTTGTAATTGAAAATACAATATATGTCACACCGAAAAACATTCATGGTGAGAATTATTTCCTAGCATTACTTCTGTTATATTAACTCTGACACTTTTTTTTTTTTCTTTTATTTGTTTTTTTTTTTTAACCATCAACTTCGGCACGAATGCAAACCAACCACTAGAAATATAGCAGATACGGCTAGTTCACTTTCTATCCACCACTGACCAATGTGGGGGCATCTTCCATGACCTCGATGCACGAACATGACAGGCGTATGGGAGCAGCAGCTGATCAGGAGGCAGGGTCATGCATGCTCAGTTGCTCATGATTAGCTATTGTCATGTGGCTTCACGTAACAAATCACAGCTTGTAGACACTACGCTCAGCTTAGGTACGGGTACGTGGAGGCTGGCTTCATGAATACCAAACTAAATGTTATCTTGTACCAAGTCGCTTCTATGTATACCTTAACCTATACCCACGCCTAACTCCCTTGAAGTTACGACAACTTCATGAACACGGCCCCAGTTCCATGAAAAAAAAATTGGTTCGTCTAGGTTTGACTCCCTTGAAGTCAGTTATTTGTGGGTTTATACATTGTTATGGTTACATTCCAATATATATGTCTTTCAATCCTCTGGAGACGGTTATCTGGATGTACACATTGTGCAGTAATTTGATAGACACCATTTTAAAAAAATATTGTCTGGATTCCATATACAAATACTGTAGGTCCGACTTAAATATTTAATTTTTTCCTTTGGCAGATCCCGTTCCCGATCACCCAGAAGGCGTAGCAGACGTTCCAGGAGCAGATCAGCTAGTCGGTCTCACAGTCGGTCCGCCAGTCGATCTCGCAGTAGAAGCCGAGGGAAGGCTCCAGCATCTCGCAGCAGATCCAGATCCTTCGATCAGAACGGCGCTGATGCATCAGACTGATTTTCATGTTGAATGTTTGACTGTATTCCTGTTGTCACATGGATGTGAACAGCAACAAACATACTGCACCCCAGCTTTTGAAATATAAAAGGTGCTTGTTAAAGCTGTCATCCCACCCACTGAGCAGACATTTTTACATTTGTAAATAGTTTGTTTTAACCTTGATCAAGTTGTCAAATTAATGTCACATTGTCCATCAGTTACATGTTCATGTGGAAAATTTCATGTTCATTTTCTCTCACATATTTCACTGTCGTTGCTGGGGTCATGAATTCTGTTTGTTCTTTCAATGTAGAAGTAATGTGCTCATTTCATTGTATCCCTTTTTTTTTTCTTTTTTTTTTTTTTTTTTAATGGTCCACCTCATCACTGAGGAAAACATGGCAAGGTATATCATCCTTTTTTTTTTTTTTATTCCCCTAAGCATTCATTTTAACAAAAAAAAATTTCTTTGTTGTAAAATAGGTTCAAATATTAATCCTCTCTCTTTTTGTCTCCCCATTGTTGTAGGAGCTGGTAAGGCGGGGTTATTAGTTGCTGAAGCAGTCAGTGGTGCAGTGGCGGTGCAGTGCAGATGTGGCTGTAACTGTTGCTGCTGTGTGCAGGTGGCAGCTGTCGTTGCCAGACATGGCTGTTGGCAGGTTGCAGCGGGGTGGAGTGGAGGGTGCTGGACAAGTAGCATGCTGTTATTGTGTGGCTGGTCCGGCTGACAGTCTGCAGTGTTTTTTTGTGGTTGCGGTCCAGTATTGGTGTGGTTGCTGTCCAGTTGGTAGTTGCAGTCTGGTGAAGATGATGATGGTGATCTGTGGGGGTGCAACTGCCATCTAGTTCAGCATGAATGTTAACTGTCAGAAGGAAGTCGCAGACCCAAGTGTTTCAGGTTGCTGCTCGAAACTGCTATAAATGTGTCCTGTTTGTCAGGTCCAGGTGTCAAGGCACCACTGAAGTGAACAAAAGACTTGAGAGAACAAAATTTTAGTTTGCATTAACTCACTGAACCCTGGCCTTGCCCTGCCAAGTCAATCTCCATATACTGTTTTCAGCTATTTACTGAAGCTACAAAAATGAGATTGGCCTACTGCTTTGATTTTTTGCACATGCACATACTTCAGCATATGGTGTTTTTTTTTTGTTTTTTTTTTTTTAATTTTTTAATATTTTTTATTATTATTATTTTTAATAGTTTTGTCTCTTTTGCTTCGAAAGAAATAAATATTTGTCAATTTTCCAGAAAACATAAAAAATATTAGATCAGATCCACCCAGTCTAGAATAGAAAACTTATGTTGTACACAAGTTCTTATGTAAAACATGTTTACAAAATACATTTAAACAGATACTGTCAAGAGTAGATCTGAAATGGAATGTAGAGGATGAAGATTGTTTATTTTCTTTTTTAAATAATGGTTTCAACTTTTTTTTTTTTTTTAAATCTGCTATTGTCAATTTTAGAGTTTAACGTACAAGTGCCACTTGTTGACTGTGGGTGACATTAGGGTTCAATGAGTTAATAAAGTTGGCAAATGAAGTCAAAATCAATTTTGTTTCAATAACTTAGATCTACATGTGTGAAAAATGTTAGGATGGTAAAGTTGATGAGTTAACAGAGCTCTTCTCTTCATGCCTCGTTTTCTGGAAAGAAAAGATAATTGCAGTATTTTATGTCTTATTTTGGCCTTTTTAAGATGGATGACCACCTGTTCTGCAATTATCAATTAAAAGTGCAAGTCATTAGCCATCAGGATATTTTTTTCTCCAATGGTAATGAGATTAGAGTGGAAACCAGAAATTATGTCAAGAGTAGTTGTGCTGTATGAAACTTTTGAAAGCAATATGAGATTAAAAATTGTATAGTGCACACCACCTCCTGTAGGCAGGATGCCTGTTCGTTATTGTTAACTCGTGAAAATATTTTGATTTAGCATGATAAAGTACGAGAAGCTGTTGTAATTTTTAAGCGCAATTGTTATAAAGTGGAACCACAGGAGAGATGCCCACAAAACAGAAAATTTCATTCAGGCTGTTTTTAATGTGGTCATAAGACAGGTACAGGTTTGGTACTTCCAGCAAGCACTGGCAGGACTGTTACATAAGAACTGGAAATGTAACATATATGCTGCATTAATTTTAGTTCTCTCTGTCACTCACACACTCGCTCTCACTGGTTTACACCAGATCAATGAGAAACATTTGTATTTCATCAACTAGTGGATTTTATTCTGTGGAATTCTATCGTCTCAGTTGACAGATTGTTCACTAGCAGTTCACTTGTCATGGTCAACATGGCATGTTAGGCTGAATTGTTAAAACTTGTATCTGTCTCAACACGACATTTTGAGTTTGGACTGCGTGTAATTGTTCATTTCTTTGGCCATATTTAATGATAAGAGTGGACAAGAATTCTGTTCTTTATTCCACCAATATTTTCTCTGTTCATATGTTTCTTTTTAAAAAATTTTTTTTATTTCATGATTTTCTTAGGAAGAAAAGATATTTAGATCTAGATACAGTAGCTGAAAGGGTGATGAATAGAAATGAGAATGTTACAGATGGATCGATGATAATGCACAGTAAGGATGTGTTGCTTGCAGGGTCAGGCACCTCTGCTTTATTTTGTTTCCATAAGATGACTGCTGAAATAATCGCTTTTTTTTTGTGTGCTTTTATTCCTTAAACCTCTTTTTGTTATCTATGTGTTCCTGATTACAGTACTGGTACTTTTCATTTTTCTTGTAGAAAGGGAAACTATTACAATTAAAAGGTTTATTGTGGATTGGATTTTATGAGCAGCAACAATTTTACTCTAATAAGAATTCCACACTCGTCCCAGTCTCAGATACACCTAGTCTGGTCGATGTGTCAGTTTTCAACGCAGAATCTAACGCATTCTTCCTCTTGTTTCCATGGCCCAAAGGAACATGCATGATATGTTTAGCTCTTAGACATCTTAGCTCATGCTCATTTGAGCTGCCCTGTGGCATGCCCGGGGGAGAATGAAATCTGTGGGGTTAGTTTTTTGTTGTTTTTTTTTCAAGACATGCTGGAAAGTATCATCATCTGCTTATGACCCATTTATCCAAGTACGTATATATGTTCATGAACAAAAGCCTACCTGAAGCATTTACTCGAACAATGAAAGTATAAGAGGCTACTATGATTTCATTGCTGTTTATAGCCACATAACCACGGTATTAGAAAATACATTCCCATCCCCCCCACCCACCCTTTGGCCTTAGTCTTTTCAGTCATACACATTCGTAACGCAGACATTTGGTCAGCCAAATCAGCTGTGTTTGTCAATGTTCCTTGAGAGGCAGTATTGAGAAGTCAATAGGCTTTCTTTAGTTTCATACTATAAACAAATCTAGTTTAGGTCTAGGCAGCAGGTCTAGTAGTGAGTTCATCAAAACTAAAATGCTAAAGCATACATGACAAGAACAGGGGGCAAAAAGACATCTAGATCTAGCTAGCAAATCCAGACTTAGCAGTTCAGTCCTTGTGGGCTTTGGTTGCTGGTAAATGTAGTGTATAATTTGCTCTTATTTCCCTATACGTATCAATACATGTTTACTGCTGGAGTTCAAACTAACACTGATTCTGCAGAAAGTACATGTAGTGGCGAACTCTTTCAGGGAAGTATGGTTGTAATAATGTAATTAAACCATCATAGACATGCTACATATTAATACTACTAACTAGTATACGTAAAACTGTCAGTGACTGAAATTGCTTCCAAGGATTACAGAAAGGCCTTTTTAGTTATTGCAAAACAGCAATAAAACGAAAGGTCATCCATTCCCCGCAAACTTCATGTTAATATTTTAGATTGTAGGACATTTCCATGATTTAGTGAATCTAATTGAATACAAAAGTTGGAGACCAAGAATTTGTTATAGGCCATAAATGGGGAAAACAAATTGGAGGGATTGGAAGAAGCTTGATTTGCCTGATTAATACCAAGCGTTTATGTAACTATGTAGAAAAGAGATTTATTTTTTTTTTTAAATTTTAATCCACAGTCAAACTTCTGGATAACGACACCCCTGGATAGTGACATTGACCTCTGGTCCTGATTTTTTTGCTATATATTAGTAGTGATAAAAAACCCAAAATAGCGACATACATTTTAGTAAAACCCCTGTTTAGCGACAATCGGCAGTTGACACCCACGCCCTATAGAAAAATTCCAGCCAAATAGGCAACCTTGTTTCCAACCAGCGCCATCTCGTACTCTTAGCCAATAAAAACACTTCTTTTCCGACCAATGAGATATCCTACTTTTATCGCTGTTGCCATCGGGTATATAAATATGCATCAAAGAGTGAAAGCATAACTGGTAAACCCTTTGTCTACAGGAAAAATACACAAACGTGGTTTGGGACGTGTCTTATCACAGGCACTGGTCCGCGCATCGCATCATTCTATTCACGGAAGTTTCACCACGCCTCGTTTTTCCGCCATCTTGAAGACCTTGGAATAAAGACGCCCCCTGGTAACAACATAATTTTCCAGTCCTAGGCAATGTCGTTATCCAGAAGTTTTGACTGTACTCTTCTTACTTAGGCAGAAATATCTTGGTGGTTTTGAAACCACCTCATGATCACATTACGTAATTTTAATTAATCTTGTAGCTGTGTTGAGCCTGCTGCTTTCTAAGACCAATGTCACAATTGCATAAACGTATGTTTCTGCAGCAGTGTCTTGATACGATCCCCACATTTATGTTGTCCCTGTGAGGTAGTTAACATTAACCATTTCAAACTTTTTGAAGAAAACAGTTTGGAACAAAAAAAAAAGCTTTGCTTCGGCAGTTCACCAAACACTCCCAACAGCACAGTAAATGCACCTCCCTAGATTTTTATGTTCAGCGAATGGAGTATTTCTTCCTTCTTTTTCTAAATTGTCTCTTTTGCCACAAATGCAGCAAATTTCATAATTAATAGTCCTACATAACTGGCTACTGTGCTGTGCTAAAAAAAAATAATTTTTTGCAACACTATATAAGCAGGCAGCGTAGTTTGGCTCTCACAGCTCAGTCTTGCATTTGAGCAATAAGTGTGACACCAGCCTATAGTAGCAGGTTCAGTTTTTGCAAGATGAAGGAAATAGCTCAGTAGATGTTTATCTAACCAAAGGCAGCTGTTAGTTTTGTGAAGGCAGGCTTTAGTCATCAATTCTCCCATTTTTTTAAATTGTCGATAAAGTGACAATGCATTATTAACTTTTGACAGTCTGAATTTATTCTTTTGATTATGACAGCTCTGGACCCCTGAATTAAATGACTAATAAAAAATAAAACAACTTTCTTATTTCCATTTGTGTGTTCTGTATGTACATTTTGTCTTTCCACATCAATGTTCCATTTTGTGTTGTGAGAGGATGCTCTTTTCTGAAAAAAAAGCACTGAAACAACTTACATGCAGTTTCATAGATTAAACTCCCAATGCTCAGAATGGTTTGTCTACACATGTGTTAGCACATGACATTCATCACCAATTGTTAGTGCATGTACATCTGGCCCCCCAGAAAAGTGCATCGCTTGCAAATGCGTTGCGGCTGCGATTTCTGCCCCTAGCTACATTGCGGCAACAATTTTGTACCTCACCACGTTTTTTTTTTTTTTTCAATTTTTTTTTCTCCTGTAACTGAGGTGAAAAACGTAGAATCTTTGCAATGTCTAGTATACAATCAATCCTTTAATGATAGCGAGTGGTGTCATTCAAATTGCTGATTTTTTTATGTTCATGTGACACTGGAGAGTGGTAGATATTTACTGGATCTGTAAACTGTAAGAGATCTTTGACGATGGATTGATTCATCAAAAATAGTCATCAGTCCAAAAGTGCAGTCAAACAGAAGCTAGTTCACTACTCAAAATTACGCTAGTGATGCTGATCAATTGTTTTGCAAGGTCTACTGTGATCAAAACATTGCACTGAAAATGGAGAGACAGACGAGTAGCAGAAAGAGGCTGTCAAAATCTATTTGAACACAGCTTTTCCATCTTCAATTGGCCATGGCTAGCCGGACTTAAGCCCGTAAAGTCACGAAGTCTAGCCGGACTTATTGTCCGTGTCATTATCATGTAGCCGTGCATTTTTATATCCTTGTCATGTTCCTTTGGGAGTGGGTGGGAGGCATGTGTGTGCTGTGCAGCTTTAAACACTTTAAGCTAAAAATACATGTATGCTAATCAGTGAGTAAATGTTGGTCATCATCAAGCTTGACGATTTTTTCTTTTTAATATTTGAAACACTACTGAATGAGGTCTAGATCCAGATCACTCCATTCCACATGACAGTACATCTCCTTCAACTACACCCTAAAAAAAAAGACAAAAAAGAAAAATACAAAAGTTCTGTCAAGAAGACACAAACTGGGACACACACACATGCATTACATTAAGTTACAAGGAACAGAAAAGAAAGTACATGTATACAGATGGAGTTCGAGTTGGTGGAGCTGAAGCCTTCACTCTCAGTGGATGACAAGCACATATCTAGCAAAAGCATCTCCTTCAATTAATCCCTCAAAACGGTATAATAAGTAAAAACTACAGTGTATATCAAATACACACACGTTAAAGTTTTATTACTATCAAAAAAAGGCATGGCTGAGGTTTGAACCCGGATTCATCGGAATAGTCTGGTCACTTATCCACTCGGCCAGACGACTGTCAGCTCCTGGTAAAAATTAACATAATTATGCTCCAAAATGACAGGTGTCGTCAATAAGTCCGGCTAGCCACTTCGTCTTCAGTGTCAATTAGATTTTGCCAAAACAAAGTTCTTTTTTATTAAATTATTAAAAATGATTTATAACAAAATTAACATTAACAAATTTGTGGCAAATGAAATTTTGTGGAAAGAAATTCTGGTACTAATTTTCTTTACATTATTGTCAGTACCCCAACTGATCTGTGACAGGCTACTATTACAGTAGGCCGAGTCTGTGGTATTTACACAACTAGTGCGAGTCCCTTGACGGGATACCCTACCGCAAATGGATAAAATGTGCAAAGAGAACGTAAGATTACGCTTCCGGAGGAAGGGCGGGCGTGACCGATGGATGAAGCATACGGATGGTTTGCAGGGGAAGGGAGGGGCTGCTGTTGAATTTCAGTTGGACAAAAAAAAAACCATAGAACTCATAGATTCCTAAAACAAGATATGTTTCACCATGAGATTGAGATTCACAATTCAGTTCTGTCGAGTCCAACGGAAAAGTCAAGTCTCAAGAGCACTGTCCCCACGTGTCGGCAAACTAAAGAAAATCCTCTCCCCATTTTATTGCACACATAACGTCGTGTTTTCCTGAAGTAATCTGACGTTAAATTACATCATGATTGCTCGCATTGCACGGGGCAGTTGGCCTTTCCCAATGTTGTATGTAAGTGTTCAAGATAGACCCAGTCGCGTAAATAGACACTACCATTACAATATCATTTTTATTATAAATTATTATTAATTGTGAAACAGCTCTCTAGTGGATATCGGTTTGGTGATGCGAACAGAGAGAAAAAGGAATGAAACATCAAATCTCACAGATGCTTCATGAATCTTAGTTTAGGGATTCTCTTGTAACTGAAATTGTTGTAGGCGTACATCAAACTACCGTAATCAAACTTTACAATAAAAATGACATACCAACGAATTCTGCGAGAAGTGTAGTACGCAAGAGATTTGTTTCTTTTATTTTACTTGCAATATATTTTTTTTCAACTTTGGGGGATATTTGCATGCAATATTTAGTTTCTCAAATACATGTATGCAATTTTTGTGATGTTGAAATGCAATTTTCCACGGGACCAAAGTACTACTACTAGTGATCGATTTACATCCCGCAGTGGGTTTAGTTTCATGAGCTGTTTATGTCATTACTATGACAAATATCGAGACTGTATTTCATAATTACACTGCAGTCACAAAATGACATGTACACAGTGCCACTGTCTCAGAAATGGTATCAGATGCATTCCATGACGACAAAAAAATTTACAAATTCATGTCAAGGCCAAACATGCATACTGTAGTTAGTGTATAATGTACATGTACAGTGTATATTAATGAACAATTTAAGAAAGTACTTGATCCTGATACCTAAGGATTGAAGTACAGTAGGCCTACATCATCGTCATATCTGCAATGCACTGTCAAAATACTGTATACAAATAAAGACGAAGAATGATGTGATCATATCAAAATTCAATGCAGTCCTGATGTATGTACATGTAGATACATGTATTTATTTAATGTAACATTAACATGGTCTAGGGACTACTAAAATATGTTGATATAACTTGCAGATAAAACACTTTACATGGCGCCACTGAATGATTCTGTCCATCAGGGGCACCCACTGCAGCTGAAAAGATGCATTTAAAAAAAAAAAAAAATGGGAATGGGGGCTAGGAGAGGATATGCGAATCGGACACCATATCTCAGACTCCACTGCCATTATGATATGAGTTAATCTAGGTTGTCATGGAGACAACTTTTAGCTTTACAAAATTACATCATAAAATGCTCAAAAATAAACAGTATATAGGCCTACATATGTGCCAGTGTAGAAACAAACCGAACCAAAAAACTAGAGATGGTTCCATGAAAAAAAAATCTAAATCTTTCCAGGGTCTGAGGCTTTTGTGATCTGGTGGTATTCTCTTTCTCAAGAAGGCAAGATTTCGTGTCCCTGTTTAACATCACAAAATTTCTCTTGCAGAGATGCAATGTTTTTTAAATTTTGTTTATATCACTATTTATCAGATGAATTTTAATAAGCTGTTGGTAGAAATAAACTTGTAAAATGATACCAACAAAAAGAAGCCAAACAACACAAATCACTTGAACATTTTATTTTCGATCATTTTTATTTTAAACTTGTAGCACTGGATAACTTTTCAGAATGCCTCTTATGGTGGGAAGAAAACTACCGGGCAGGTTGATATTTATAAGAGGAATGGCGGCAAAATAATGTCAACAGAGGGATTTCATTTAATTAGTAATACAGT
>JBCEWB010000012.1:3636176-3653992 GCA_039654565.1 Peronia peronii | reverse complement strand
CCATCCATCCATCCATCCATCCATCCATCCATCCATCCATCCATCCATCCATCCATTCATTCATTCATTCATTCATTGTAAGTTTCAGTTTTGTTGAAGGTAGAGATCTTCCAGTGTTGGGTGGAAGGTTTCTTTCATCCAGATACCGAATTAAATATCGCACATCTCTCCCTCATTTTCACCCCCTCTTTCTTTTTTCCTGTCTGTTTCTCTTTCTCTCCAGTTACCTCTTAGTACCTCTTAATATCTCTCTCAGACACAAATCATAGACAACTGTCAGTAGGAGATATGACTGATAAGAATTAAGGTCTGTGGGTACTTTCATAATATGTATCTCAAGTAGGCTCCTTATTTGCTTGATCCATCATTTTTATAAGCAGGAAATCTGTTATGAGAGGAATTATTCCACATTTTCCACCAAAAAAAGTTGATGTATGATTACTAAGTTTACACTGATGTTGTTTTATTTTGTTTACTTTATAATAAGTTCATTGCGAGCAGTGTGGATTTTGGAGAATATCTCCTAGCCAGAAGTTTTTCTATGTTATATATATATATGTATAATAGAAAGTATATTTCTTTGAGGCAGGAAAAGGGGACAGAACATAACACATGTTTTTAAAAAAATAGAAAAATAACTCAATTTGATGTAAATTATTAGATTAGTAGGATTTATGTAAAAATCTTGTGGTTACTCTACTGCCATCTTAGACCTAGACAAGTGATATACTTCAAAAGCAGTGCTTGGTCTAAAATTGTATTCAGACATTTATATTATCTAAACGATGTACACAGCGCTTTTGTGATATTTGCCAAAGTTATTATTATAAGTTTGTCCAAATAGAAAAGTCTTGTACATTGCTCAACACTTCACTTGAAATTTCACACATCACATTTTTCCTCACTTAAATGATACCATACCAGAAATAGCATGAGTACATTTTTTAGATCGATATATATATATTTATACATACATATATAATTTATTAATGTGTGTGTCTGTATGTGTGTGCGCAAATTTTCAAAGGAAATAATGGTAAAAAATAGACTATCAGGAAAAAGAAACATGAAAATTTGATTTTTTGAGAAAAATGGCCATTGTTGACACAAGTTGTGGAAAATTAGAACTTTTGAGTAACATGGAAGTTACACCATATATGTTGCACTAATATGATTCCATCTTCTGTATCCTTTTCCCGTAGTCTTCTCAGTGATTTATGTCTCATATTTGCTTTTACTGTCCCTTTGAGATTTGTCTATTTAAACTCCTATAGTGAAAACCTTAAATTTTCCCCTACCTGTCTGTCTTGAAGTGGTTCTTGTTGGCAGAAGGTGGTTATCTTGTAGTTCTTTTTTTTTTTTTTTTAAATCCAAAATAGAAGACCTTGAAGAAAATGGCTCTAGTCTGAAAAAAAAAAAATTAAAGGGGAGAGGGGGAGTGGACTTCAGAAATAAATGCAAGTACTAAAAATTTTACTTTCTGATGCTATGTAGCTCGTAAAGGTCAAGATAGTGTATAAATAGAAATAATAGTTTCAGTGGTAATGAGACTTTCTTTCTTTTTTCTTTTTTTTATTCTCACAGTTTTTGTATGTCAACCAATCTTTTGCCCCTTCTCCGGATACAGACATAGGATCAGTTTTTGATGTAAGTATTTCCCAAAATAAGGCAGGCTCTGTAATTCTTAATATTGTATAAATCTATCCAATTTTTAAAAAAGTAATTTTAATGAACAGGAAGGGAAAACAGAAAAAGAGAATGAACTAGCTATATTGATTGATGCTTAATGAATAAAAGGCTTGTTTTGTTTGTTTGTTTGTTTTTATTTTAAATCTAATCATTAAATATTAAAATAATGATATTACATTACTTTATAATTCAGTAAAATGTTATTGTAATCCTATTATTAATAATAGTAATTATGATGACCATAGCAAAGAATTAGATGAGATGAAAAATTTGGTGCACACCATATTTTGTATATTTTAATTACATTCAGTACTTATTTTATTTGTTGTTTGTTTATATTAAAATATTGATTTAGTTGGCAGTTACTGCCTTGAAATTCAAGATATTTCTGTAAAGTGATTAAAGAGCCAGAGAGGCTTAAAAAATTGACCCTCCCAGTGTTTTCAGCAATATTAAGATGTTAACACTCCAGGGTTGTTATTTGTTCATTTTGATGTGCCTAGTCAGTTACCAGCTGATAATCTATGTCTTGGTATTTGAAGCATTTATGTAAAATGATAATGGTGATGATAGTGATAGTCCATTGATGTTTATCACACTTGAGCATACTGTTTGTGGCATATATTCATGTATTGTTCACAGTCTCTATCTTGAAATTCTTGAAATTCAAGACATTTCATTATAATAATGACTGTGATGGTGATGATGACAACACTAGTAATAATAAATAATTTTGCATTTATGTTGTAGTCTTTCTCAAAATACTGTTAGAGTGTTTCACTTTTACAGAAAATAGAAAAAGTGCACTATTTAAACAGTTCATACATTCATAACTCTAATTATGCTTATAATAAGTTTCAGATCGTCAAGGTGATGCATAGCGACATACGTTACATGCTATCTAGTAGAATTGATATAATAGTGAAACTCATGAATAGTGACATTCAGTGCTCTAAAAATCTCTTATTATTCCCGATGTCTCACTGTTCCAGTCAAGAGAAAAAGAATGAGGCTCTAGGTCAATGACAAGGGGAAACAAGAATGATACACATTTAATTTTCGTACAATTCTTCCTGTGCTGATCTGTGCATATGGACAACACATGCGACATACAGCATGTTGTTTCAAGCTGCATATCTTGGCATTAGGTTTTGATTTTGCATTCATAGCATCAATGCTGGCAACCTGATTGTCTGTACTCCCTTTCCTCCTGTTGATAATTGTCATGTCAGGAATAAATTGTGATATCTATCAGGAAAGGTGAACCGTTGTGTGATTAACAAATGCAAACACTTGCTGCATGCACCCCCAGACAATGAGCATATTCACATGATTTGTCGCCGCTTGTGCATATGGTCAGTAGGCCAGCCATACTCGTAATATTATCGTCATTTGTGTAGCAGCATGACATTATACTGCTGTAGTGTAGGCTAACGAAGAAAGCATCTGCAAGAAAGACCAATCCCAAAATGCGCAGTAGCGTGTAGGCATGTAGACTAAGAGCGTGTGTCTGGGGAACTACATGGTTGCACTAGGTCAAAAGGATACCAAAATCTGTTTTGCCCACACAGAAATTCTTGCTATCACTGGGATTTTGAATTTTTAGTTGTGGTTTATAGAGTGATTTGTTGTATTGCACATTTAGTTAGAGAAATGGAGACTGAAATGCTTTTTTTTATTTCAGAGTTCTTGTTATTTTCATTATTGTTAAATGTGAAGTCTCACTGTCTTTTTGCATGGTCTACAATATTTCAGTCCTGTTAATTATCCTTGCTTTGGTCACACTATTACATATCTCTAGTAGATTTCCTTGTAATTCTTGCAATCAGTATACTTTACATGATCAGAAAATTTGAAATCTCGCAACCATTTGCATTTATGATTATTATTTCAGTGCTTTGGCAGCGATGGCAAATTAGTTCTTCACTACTGCAGAACTCAGGCATGGGGATGAAAGAATATTCAAGACAACATGTCATCCTTCATGAAGTTCACATTTCCAGGATGAAATTATAACCATTTGCCAAGCACTGTGTAGAATATCAAGTGTATGTTTTTGATATAATAGATTTTGTTGATTTGTGTGCAAT
The DNA here is from genome assembly GCA_039654565.1 of Peronia peronii. NCBI lineage: Eukaryota > Metazoa > Mollusca > Gastropoda > Systellommatophora > Onchidiidae > Peronia > Peronia peronii. The sequence goes on along the minus strand of JBCEWB010000012.1, from coordinate 3,650,213 downwards.
ATTTATTTTTTTCTTTTTGGTGTTATGACCATGCAAAGAAATCTACTAAAGTGCAACATTTTTTAACCATTTGCTCACCAATAGTAAACTTAGAAACTGTGGATCAATAATAAAATTTAAGCCCTGTCTATTTGTTATATAGAAAAAATAAACAGACAGAAAAATTCTTCGGTTTACAAGAGACTGAAATATTGCAGATAACATTTTTTCAGAAAAAAATTTCTGTGTAAATGCTAGTTTTAAAATTCTAATATCCTCATTTTGTTTTGAATGCCAGATGGTGAAAAAGATCATTTCACTCAGTGATTTTGGTATTCAGTCTCCAATACATGTCAAAGTGTCCATAAGAAGAAACTATGAAGGATGATTCTTGAATGACAAATTGTTTCTTATATGGCAAAATTTATGACATACAAAGGGGTAAATGAGTGTTAATCAAATTTCACATTGTAGAAAGAATTTTTTTTTTCCAAGATGTTGTACAGTTAAAAATAGTTATCGAAATTGTTCAACAGAGGAGTTGGATTATTGTAAAGAGAAACTACATTATATAACTTTTAAGATATGAAGCAATTGTTCTAATTACACTAGCATGTTTTATAGGCCGAAATACAAAACTTGCTTGTACCTGTTTGCTTGAAATCATGCTAGATGTATACAATCTTTTGTATACTCTATATTCTCTTTATTCTCTTGTTGGCCAATGGTTAAAATTTTATGCAGGTTTATTGTGTTTTTTTATTTATTCATTCTTGAAATGTATTTTTAAATGTGACAAGTAGATAGTGCCTATTGATTTGGAAGTAAAATATGTAAAATATGTCAGCAATTGAAAGGCTGTCAACACTTCTGTGCCACATGTTATATGAATCAACAGTAAAATATCAATGAAATAAGGTTGGTTGTGCATCAGAAGTATCAAAAAAAATTGTTTGTAGGAAGTTATATTGTATTGTGATGGCAATATATTATGCAGAATGTCCCCCAAAAATGTACACATCCTTTAGATGACAGTAAATGCATGTACTACTGACCTTGAAACTGGATTAATGATTAAATGATTGAGTGGATGATGTACTCACTCTTTTACTCATTCCTTATTGTGGGAATTCACCGTTCTCTGTGTTCTTCTGTGACCACCCTTGAATGGGTAGAACCCTTGTAAGTGTAGTTGCGCTTTCATTTAAAAAAAAGTTTTTTTTGATGATACCTACTTGAGGAAGGTAATGCATTCTGATATAACATGGCATGACTTAAATGGTCCGGAAGTGTTCGTGGTGTTGAAATTTAGGTCCATCTCAAGGAGAAAATGAAGCTTTGACATGACAGACATTGACAGTGATGAATCCATTACACTGAATGATGATATTTCTGATGACAATTTCATGCCCTATAGGTCCAGATCTGGGTCAAAGTCTAGTTATAGTGACAAGAAAAGTATTAAAAGAGGTCATAGCCAGACCAGTACCTCTATAGGTATTAGATCTAGAGCTAGATCTATTTAGCATTGTAGGGAAAAACAGGTGTGGTCTTCTGGATATCGAACCTTTGGGGCAGCAGAAACAAATATCTAATAATGACAGAGAAGAAGATTTGGGCAATGGAACCATTTTGCTTTATTTCTCTAAAAAAGAAAAAAAGATAATGAAATTATACCCCAAAATAAGAATTTTATACTTTTTTTTTTTTGGTATGCAATCATGAAATAGCCCAATACATTAGAAATTTTTAGGGCAGGTGACTGCAATCTGGAGAAAATTACCTGGTCGAACAAGAGGTAAGTAACAAAAAAATGCATTGTTTTTTGAGGAATAAGATTAAAGGTTAATGTGATATTATGTGGAATGCTGGATTCCTGCAGTGATGTGAGTCATTTTTGTGGGACACTGTAAATATGTACAGTGAGATTGTTACGTATATTATGTGATGAGATGTAGGGAAACTTTGGACCTGGAACACAGCATCATTGCTGTGTCAAATTGCAAAGGTGTGAAATTTAGTCAGCGTTATATTCCATCACAAATACACGTATGCGTGCTTGTTTACCTATGTATTTGACAGACAAAGTGATTCCTTATATCATTCCGTGAGAAAGATCATTTTCTTCATCTGCGCCGGTATGAGAAATGTTGAGTATTTGGCATGTGTTTTTATATCTTTACCCTGAGTGTTGCGCTCACTATAGTTGATTATTTATACCCCGTGGATATGTGCAATTGACATAAATCAGAGTCTCCATTACAGTGGTGAAGTTTGTGATGAAAGAATAGGACATATGTGGTCCATATGAATGGTCTTTAAAATTGGGATCAAAGAGCTTCATTGCTGCCCCTTGTATAAATTTTCTGTGCAGTGTTGGTTGACTGATCACATCCGTGCCAAGATTGTGGGAAATGAATGGCACATTTACATCATCATATCATAGTTTTAGAATAAAATTTTCTTTTGCTTTATGATTGTATGAATGTTCTTGACTATTCTCACTGTGGCACAGTATTGCTGATTGAATTAATTTGTGATTTGAAAATGCTGGACCTCTGTAGATCAGTAAATTTAATAAAATCTTGTAAAAATGATGCATATTGTCAAATTTGTTGTATTTTGTCACTTTATGCATCTGCTAGTTGCATATCGTTGTAAGGGTGTTTTGTGTCTGCAGTGGAATATGGAACACTGAACTTCAAATGCAGATCAAATAGCATATGCATTACAGGAGGTTGAAAAGTGAGCCTAAAACATAATGTAAGGGCACGAGAGAGGGATAGAAGAGTGACAAGATAGGAATGGAGATGCGAATATTAATTTTTAGCTAATTTATTTGATTTAATTTCTTTGATGAGTACAGCTAGTCCTCTCCAAATGTAAAAAGATAAAGGAGATTTTTTACATTTCCATAATACTTAGTTAAATGCTGTCCATAATATTCAACAAACATTTGTATTAGATTAACTTCATGTGAAATATACTGTAACAAAACAATCATTCCTGATAGCAGCACAGTCATTTCTTGCCACAGCTTTTAACAAAAATTGTGTGTGAGAGAGAGAGCAAAGAAAAGTAATGTAAGAATTACATCTCACGGATACAAAAAGATACACATAATGTGTACAGCTGCTTGCAAGCATACCAATGAACACTCAGCACAAAATACTGTACCAAATCAATCAACCTTTATTTGAGTCTTTAAATATAGATACACAACTGCAGATGTTCACAGCATTACAGTTCTCATCCACATTTATAAGGGGAAATAATTTAAAATCCTTAAGGTTATTTTTTACTGTATCATAATTTTAAAATTCAGTTGTGTATAATACATGTACATGAATATGAATTAGGACAAAATTAGTATTTCATTTTTTGTATTTTAACTTTTTTTTTTTCTTTTTCACTAGTGATATCAGAATTTTTATTCCTTATTTTAAAATAGACAAAAAATATCAAAATTCATATACTTTCATGACAATGTTATTTGTTTCAGCACAGATTACATAAAATTATACACTAACCTACAGAGGGCATGTACAATAAACAACAGTACACACTCTAACTTTAGGCAGGCTCCACATCAACCTGGACTGGGACTGACGCAGATCTGAACATCCCAAGCTATCATGACGGAGAGCAGCTTCACAAATCAATTTTAAACAATTACATCAAAATATACACAAAGGCATCAGTAGTCAAAAATAATGATGAAAGAAGATGAATCAGGTTTGACACCAAGAAAAAAAACAGATACAGTTAAATCATGTACATGGTATAAAAGATATTTTAAAAACATGGTACAATGATCTTTTTTTTTTTTTAATTATGCTAACAAGAACTCGCAGTTACTAACAAATATATATCACATGGATATACATCTTTTTACAAATTAATTCCACCTTAAGGACACAATACTTGATCTTCCATTATCTTTTGATTCTGGCTGTTGATAAAATTCGCCTATTTAAAACAGTCACAAATCATTCATTCAACAATCATTTCAAAGGGAAAAACAAATGTTTAAAAAAAAGATGTACATGTATTCAGGAAAATAATATTAATTAAATTCCAATCCTTTTGCTCTCAATGCATTCTGGATATTTTCCACAAAGTCTGCCTCTTTATTGCCATGTTAAGGTTCATAAGCATATGTATTTATCATTAATTGCCGAAAAATACTAACAAGATTTTATAAATAAAACCATACAAATTTTGTAACAAAGCAAGATGCTTTTCTTTCAAATGGATTATACTGTCATCAAATCTGGGAGGAGTGAGATGAAGATCAGAGCCGACTGCTTTTATTTCATATATTCAGTGAACTACAATGACAATATCTTCTTGCCTGGAAATCTGGTGTTCTCTCCAAATTTCTTTGCATGTATATTGTATTGAGACTGATAATGGTAATGAAAATATCTAGATAATGGTTTAAATGATTTTCTTTCTTCTGTGGAAAACGAGGAGTCTAAAGAACAGGGAACCTCCATTGTAAGATGGCGCCATCTTCACTGACACTGACTATGCTTTTGGCATCAGGAGCAATGCGGATTCTCAAGATGTTGGCACTGTGCCCTTTACCGACATGGGTAACTTCACCTTCTCTGTATAACCACAACTGGGAAAGGCAGAGAATATTTTGTTAGGTTAGTGTATAAAAACTCATATTCTAATAAATACAGGTGTACAAAAAGTTAAGTTATGCCATGGCAAAAAATCTGAATAGCTGTATAAAAAGAAAAAAGTACACATTTGTATTACACAAGAAAATGCCCTATGAAAGTTACACATGAAAACACATGTATATAAATATATACATCTCATTATCTTTATGCAGTCATAAAAAGAAGCTATGTTATATTTACAAATTGTTTTTACAATTATTAAAATTGTAATACAATTATATTTACAATTATATTTAGTGAGGAACTGATGTTCACGCAATGTACTGTTATGTGTCCAGTGAGAAACTAATGTTCATGAAATATGAGAATCAACTTTTCAGCTCTCGTAATTAACAAGATTAAGCTTTACTTCAATTTTTGTCCTCTAACCTAACAAAAAGCAAACCTTAATAAGTTTCTCCTCTCCTCCAGTGGCAAATGCACGATGATCAGTGGTGATGTCCATAAAGTTGATTGCTCCAGCCTTGGCCCCTTCTAGTTCACGGATCATGGATCCATCAAAGGTCTCCCAGTAACCCAGTTTGTGATCAGTGCCACAGGTAATAATCTGAAGTTCCTCTTCTCCATAGCAGACACTTTTGAACAAGGTGTTTGCAAACACTACATTTTTTCGAGATCCCTTCCTGTGGACAGAGAGGACATTTGTAATCTTTCTATAAGTAACAAAATGCAAACATGAGAACATTTCCTATCTCATATCTCATGAGGTTAAACTTATTAACAGGCTGAATTTCAGCATAAACACGTATTATTGACTTTTTAAATGAATGAGATCCAGTGCAACACATAATTCATCTCTTAATTCTCTATTAATGGTGATTCTCTCTGGTAAATTATAGGCAAGGTTTTATCAGGTACTTTTCTTTTTGACTGGGTAGTCTTTGGTTCCCATTTAAATATCATACAAGAACTACACTATGAATATTATATTCATGATCCCAATTAAAGATACGGTAGAATTACATGTATATAGATTTAATCCTTATCTCATTAGTTGTAATTAATTTTCTGGTTTTGCCAGAATTAATTCCCTTTATAAATTTGTAAAATTGGGGTTTATATCAATATAGCATATAAAAAAAATACAAATCAACTGCTTTTTCAAGCAACTCCCACTAATTTAATTTCTTTTTCCATTGCTGAGCTTTTAAGTTTTAAAGTAGCTCCATTTACGGCCATGGAGTTAGCCTAACCGCACGTCAACTCTGCGGCCACGCCCTGACCGAGTGACAACTGAGTCGTCACTTTGGGTACTAAGAGTTAAACTATCTGATTGGCAATTATATCTGGTAATTAAATGACTAGGGTTGATGAACCAGAACAAATTAGTAAATTATGACTCTCTTCATATGGGAGGCTTTTATATCAAATCTTAACATAATTCAGGAAGACTCTATGTGCCCATTTACTGATCAATTAAAATATTCCAAAAGAAGTGGGTGTTTGTTGCATGTAAGTAATCATCGTATGCGTAACAGAAATTCATTGCTGCCATCAATGATATGCTTATTAAGCTGAGATAATGCGTCTTGAGTCTACCTATTATGCGTGATATTTTTGTCTACATGCATGTAAGTGTGAATAAATCCTACATGTATACTGTGTATCATCAAGTGTAAATGGAATTCTTTTTGAGGACAAAATAAAGTATACCTTACCTTATCTATCTTATTTCCTGTGTTTGCATGGATTTCACTATTGTCTGAAGTGAGCTAGAGATTCAGCTAGGGCATAAAATTCATGTGCAGTATATAAAAAAAGACATTCTGTTGACAACCATAATTTAATTACATTTTTCTTTCTTTGTCAAAGAGTTCACGATTACTTATTTTGTGACTAAGGTTTTAGCTCATGTCTTTTCCATTAATAGCTTGCAATATTTGTGAACAGAATCTAGCATAATACTCAGAGCTGATGTGAAAATATAACAAACTGCTATGTAATGATCAAAACTGAATCTGTTTTTCATCAACATCACTGAATCCAGGGGAATGAAAATCCATAAAGTTGCAAAGCTACCAAAAATCTGAACAAATTGATAGCCCTATCAGTATCTTGACTGCTGCAGCAAACACTTTATTCAGCGATGCCAACAGATATCAGATGATGTCAACAAATCTGTCACTTACATCAGATCCCAAATAATTGTGGTCCCATCTCCACCAGCAGAGGCACATTCTTTGTCATTAGATCTTATCACAATCTCAGACACAAAGTTCTTATGTTCCTTCATGCTGTGCCGCAACTCTGCTCTCAGCTCCTTCTTTCCTGTATGGTCGATGCCACCAATGATATCCCATACCCTCACCTAACAACAAAATTATTAAAGTAAATTCATTCAGCGAAATAGTTGAAAATTAAATAATGGTAACCTAATGACAAACCAGAAAATTTGACAATGGGATTTGTTTATGACCAGCTTTATTACTGCCCTTTGCTAGACACATAGGGTATAGAGCAAGCATGGTAAAGAACAAAAAACATCACTTTTCTTGCTATTTGAAAGACTGATGATAAACAAACAAAAAACTGACAAAAATTATTGTGATAAGAAGAAAACAGTTTTCTCACACCATGAAGTGTTCTTTTCTTTTTTTTTTTAATGATTCACATTTCAAGCAAAGAGTGCAGAGGTGATTTTTTTCCCCTCTTTGCAATTTTTTATCAACATCCCTTATACCTAATAAATAAAACTAATAGGGCTGGTAAAAACCAACCCCCATAATAAGACTTTATAAATTAATCTAATTCCACTCCTTCCCTGTAAAAAATCAACACTGTTTTTTTATAAGTTGAAAGATAGACAAATTAGCTGCTGTTATAAAATGCTATAATTTCATGTTGATATATTTTTCAAATCATTTGGAGATGAGGCAAATACAGCAGTATAAACTGTGTTACAACATGAGTATGTTTTACTTTGCCATCAGGTATAGAAAAACCTCTCAAACATACCATTCCTTCTCCTCCTCCACTAATGATACAGTCTCCCCTTGAGGTCAATGCCACAGCTGTAACTCCTTTATTATGAGCGTCCATGATGACATGTTTGAGCTCTAAGGACATATCCTTAGCTTTGAACCCAAAGATCCTCATTTTACCATCATTCCAGCCTGAAATGCACCAAATGTTTAATACAGAGTGAAATCTTTTCTGTTGGTTTTCTTTCAGTTTACATGACTTAACAGGGAGTTTTTCATTTCAAAGTATAACTTTGCCAGTTGTCCATGATGACAAAAAGTAGCAATCATTGTTTGTGAATTTTGTCAACAGATGAAAAACAGAAATGGCATTGTATCACATGAATTATGATGAATGGGTTTGACAGTTAAATAGGACAGGAATTTTAAGAGTAGTGAGATGATTTTGGAAATCTGGTACAGGTAAACACTGTTTATCATCGCCATTGACTTTACCAAATGCAAGTTAAAGGAAAACAAAAGAAAATAGAAAGTATTTCATGGTTGAGATGACAATGGTGGCCACTGAGGATTTTGCTGGAATTAATATATGAAGGGTTTCAGGGCAAAACGCGACAAACACCATTTTTTTAAATTTTGAGTTATACCCCTCAATGCTGGGAATGGTGATAGTGCTATATGGTAAGGATTTTCCTTTTCACCAAACGTGACTTATCCTTCCCGAAAGTCTTCACAAAATTCTAGTTCTTAATGATAAATTACTAACTATTGGAGAACAAATTGTCATTTTTCTCCAAACGGCAATTTTGGATATATCACATTTTGCCCCAAAACCCTTCATATCTTTACTATAAACAGCTTTCATATTTTTCAGTTTATCGCATGAAATATTCCCTTTGTGATTCTTAATAAATATTTGCAAATGATCATGAGAAAATTTAAAAGCTTTTTTTTAAAACAGAAATTAAAACAAAAATAACTTGAAAAAAGTTAAGCATTCCCAGAAATTCATTTTTCATAGATTTCACCCTCAGCATCTCTGAATTTTGAAAAACTTAAAAACTGTTAATGATTCCCTCTAGTTACATTTCTCACTTGTGTTGTTCTGCATTCGAGCCAAATGTCAGGGTAATTTTTCACTCCTCCTATTGTGTTTTAGAACGGCCAAACTTTCAGACATTAATAAAAAAGAAACAACAAAAAACAAACAAAAAACCTAGAATTATGCTCTTCCAGCCAAAAGTCCATTTGAACACTCTTCCTTTCTTTCTTCACTGTATATCATTTTGTAACTCTACATGTCCTCACCTCAGTTCACAAGTGCTCTATCTCCATTTCTAGAAAACCAGCGCTAAGTGCATTGATAGACTATGCTCAACATAAACCACATTCCCTGATTTATGTTGAGAATGTACCCAGACTATTCAAACCACACAATATGTGGATCCTCTGATTTTATATAAAGAATGAAAACTTCAAAGTACGATTTCTCAAAATTACATAAACAGGAGATGGAACAATTGTGAACTGAGGTGATGATACAGTCGAGTCCAGTCAAATCAAACCCTGATTATCTGAATTTCTGATAATTTTAATAGAAACGAAACAACACATTTTTTTTCCTCTTTGCGCTTATTAAAAGCCTCTCGCATAACTAGAAGCCATCACCGCGAGTTTCCTTTAAATCAAACTGGTCAGCGCCACCACAGAGATAAAAATCACCGTTTGTCCTCTCCACGTGGTTTCCACTCAATGCGGAAAACATAGGAGACAGAGCCGCGATGAGAGAGAGGGATTGGATACTGAATTTACATGTACTGGGTGTGCACCATGCCGTGCATGGCTTAAGTAGGCCTTATTGTTCAGCAGGGGGGATGAACAGCATACAGGGGCCAGCACTGCAGAGCAATCAATCAATAATCAACCATCCTGGCAGAGCCTACAGTACAGGTATACACCTATGTGCACTGTACATGTACATGTCACAGACTAACTGTGTGGTACATGCAGGTCTACGTGTGTCGGTAACATTATAATAGGGCATTGTGCCTGTGTTGTGATCACTGTCTTGGTTCTAGTAGCACCATGACGGGATAGGCCAGATTCTACATTGTGCTTGTTTTGGTTTCTTTTCACTTGCGGTTGACTCGCTTATCAATGTACATAGACATCCTCACAGACTATGTATGTGATGGCTCCCTCTGTCTTGAGAGTTAAAATTTTATTAATAGCCCTTTTCAGAGCTAAAACTTACTCAACAGCCCTTTTCAGGACTAAGACTTTATTAATAATCCTTTTCAGAACTAAAACCTAGGCCTACTCATCAACATTCTTTTCAGTGCTAAAACAACATGTACACCTGTGGGCTTGAATTTTAAGATAAAGGTGAAGTTTGGAAGCCATAGCGCGATTTCTTTTTAAAGGGAAATAATTCTGTAATAAAATAATGAAATAATGCCTCATTAGTCATTCGAGAACTGCCTCCCCTTGTTAAAACTGGAAGTCGAACTCACTTTAATTAAACCCCTTTGGGTGGTCCTAGCAAATTCGATTTAAGCAGACTCGACTGTATATAACAATCATGGGCTGATTAACATCCTTGTCATTGCAAATGTATATTGCAGAATTTATATTTGTAGCACTTCACTGTTCAGCAGGAAGTTGGCTGATTGTATATGTGAATAAAAAGCTTTTTTTCTGTTAGATTCTCTTTCATCTAAAAGTTAATAATGAAAAAAAACATTCACAATATACATTACAACAGCTGACACTTTGTCAAATCCTGATGCAAAAGTGGTTGTAAAATTATTTCAGCTCCATGATAGTATTCCATGATGACTTCTTGATTTAATTATGGTAAAATTAATGGCATGATAACTGACATTTCACTTTTAGTTTTTTCTTTCATGGGAATGAGTAATTATTGGTAACATTATAGACAATCTTCATTACATTCAATATGTGAAATGACATTCTGGCTTATGCAGGATTACCTGAAACAATAGTTTTTCCATCACGGGAGATGGCCAGGGCATTGCAGGTCTTGTTAGCTAAAACAAATCTTCGCAGCTCCTTCCCTGTTGTCAGATTCCAAACTCTTATCTCCCCCTCTTGACAAGTCAAGATGAGCTGAGACAGACCACTGAAAACAACCACAAAATATAAGGCTATTTCCAGCATTTGTTGCTTATCTTAAGTTATTCAAATATTCTCTGGAGCAGGAGCTCCCAAGCTTTAGCAGGGGGGCCGCATAACCTGGCTAGTAGAAGTGGTTTGGGAGAAAATTATTTTCAACTCATCAATTACATTTTTTATGCTTTTACATATTTTGTTGTTTTTGTTTCAGTGTTTCTGTCCCCCTGCATGACAGAAAATAAAATGTAAATCAAGCTGCTGATAGTAGGGAATGGTATGGGTTTCATACTTTTGGGTAGGAAGTCACGAGTGAAAAAACATTGGGAACCACTGATCTACAGGCCGAGAAATCCATAGAATAGCAAGATATGACAGAAGCTAGACTCTAGTTTCATAATTCTCATCATGATTATTGCAACTGCATTTATCATATGAAAATGTCTGCAATTCTGTTCCTTGAAAAAAAAAAAGGTAATAAAGACTAATGATGGCATATTTCTCATGCAAAATAGGTCTATTCTAAAGGTAAACAGCATTTAGGCATACACTAAAATCAAGAAATATTATATATATTTTGTGATAAGATGATTGATAATAGCAGTCTTCACTTACAAGGGGAAAACGATGTCATTAACAGGGTTTGAGTGACAGGTTTTCACCAGCTCAGCTGTGAAATCTGCAAACTGGAATTTGTAGACCTGGGAATGTGCTGTACCCACAAAGAACTAGGAAGAGAAAGAAAAAAAAGTAATTGTTGGTGTAAAAATTTGGGAGTCTAAAACAAATTGTCACAAATCCAATAATGAGAAATCAACATGCTGAATTCAAAGTGGGTTTTTGATGACATAGGACTTAAATTTCAAATTAATATATATAATTTTTGTCTCCATTAAACAATTACAAAACAAAATTATACAATTATAAGACCTTGACTGTTTGGGAACATAGGTTCAATAACATATTGTAGGATTCACAGGGTGACTTCATAGCTATTTTCAAGTTCACACAGAATAATATAAAATTTGAATTCCTTCTACAATATTACACCATTTTATAGCACTCAACTTCTTACTACTGATTTTAGAAGAACTGATTCTAGGCAGGAACTAAATATTGTCAGAGTCATAAGCAACCCATTCAAGTCAATTTGAATACTTTTTTCACCACAGAGTAAAAACTGACGTCAAATTATAAACAGGAGATTTTACATGGGATCTTTGCAGATTTTTTCCTTCAATTCTATTGGTCAGTTTGACTCAAGATGGTGTCACAGTACACATTTTAGCTCACCTTGAACTATAAATTCCCAAATTTCGGACTTACGCGGAATGCTTGCGACACCGACAATATTGTTTCACCATGCTGGTTTGTACATATATATATATATTATGAGAGTACCTGATGACCTGCTCCTCTCTTTGCAATGGATGTGATAGCACTTGTTTCTGCATCATGCTTCCACGGCCTATGAAAAACAAAATCATGTGAATGACAAAACTAAAATTATTTAAATGGTGCTTTCCACAATGACAACAGAGAAGCCTACAATATCTCGTACATTCATTCTATGTGTATATGTCAACAATGCCATATTATTAAATCTGGAAGTTCATAAATAATAAATATATAAAAATGAACTATCAATGATTAATATGTTGATTTGAATAACACATCCTATGGTTGTCTGTCTATTTGACTGATGATGACAGACTGCGGTGTGATGTCTGTCAGCCATCTTTTAGAATTTCCTAGAATTGATAAAAAATATTGGGTGAATCCCTTTATTTCTGTCTCCTAGTCATCTTCTGAACAGCAAGCAAGATTCTACTATAAATTCAATTGATGTTCATATTCTGAAGTTTTTAAGTGTCACATGTTGTGGAACATGTGAAAAGAAAATAACTCATGGCCTGATTCCATCATATATCATCACAAAACGTCTTACTGCCATACTCCCTTCATTATATATTATTGTATGAGGGATATCTCATTATGCAGTTTTAAATGAGGAAGACATAAAAAGTGGATAAAGTTATATCACATGCCTGAAATTAATGTAATTCAATGATATATCCATAAGGAAATATGTATAACTGCTGACACAGATTTCTTTGCGTAGATTATTTTAAATCAGCTTAAACATCAGTTTCAAACTGATAAAACATACAAATAGACCTTCGTATCTGTTTTTATAACTGTGCAATGCAAATTACGACTGAATTAATTTCCTGTGAAGAATGTAATCCTTACTGAGCATCAGCTCTGTGCTTGAAAATGGCTTTGGCTTTGTTGCCATTCTCAAAGGACACTCCAATGTCATAGTTGCCAACGATGCCACTGCCTGTGCCAATCAGCACATTGAAGCCTTTGTCTGTCATCTTCACAAATGAAATGGCTGTCACACCTAGGCTGAATTTATTCTTGGCTGGTACTTCAAACTGAAGGATGTTGGTACTCTTGTTGATACACAAAATGTCACCTGTAGTGGTGCCACAGAAAAAATATGGTTTGCTCTCATCTTGATCATCCACCATCTGAAATGATCAAAGAGTCTTCATGATGTCAGTCACTATGCACATATGCTCAACTGATTTTTGCATTTCTCAGGACTTTGAAAAGATGCAACAAGGTCTATAACCTTTTCATTCTCAACTGAAGCATTTTTTCTCTTTATCATATATACATGAAATATGGGACATGACACAATGAAATCAGGAGCTCGTCAAACAGACGACCGGAGAAGGCATGTGTTTTTCAACAGTGAATGAATTTTTGATGCAATTTTTTTTTTTCCTCACAGAACCTGTCTATATCAATCTAAAAATGCATTTCAGGGTTAAATTTGCTGAAATAGATTGAGTAAAAGCATAAAAATTGTAGTTTAGTGGCATGGCCTAATAAGGATTAATAAGGACTAACAAAAGTGACTGGCCATTTTCTCATTAAATTCAGTTGCAGCAACAGGTCACCTCCATCGTCTTTGATTGCCGATATCTCAACTTTCTACTTAAGGAGGGGGGCAGATCCTGAAATTTGGATTTTGCTAAAAAATGCGATTTTGGGTTTTTGTTTTCTCTTACAAGGTCGGCCTTTTCTGCGTATAAAAATGGTATCAAAAAGTGGATTTGTCCATTGTAACGTGTGTGACCAATGGTCATTCAACGTTAGGCCTAGTCTACTGTCAACCAGAATTTGGCTCCACCTGGCTGATACATGCAGTCACAGATCATTACTATTTGATTATACGTAGGCAAAGAGTGCATAAAACACTTGATTATGACCTCATCTAGCAAAATCATGAACTCCAG
>JBCEWB010000012.1:3617499-3635196 GCA_039654565.1 Peronia peronii | reverse complement strand
AATGCGATGGACAAGGTTAAAATAGCCTATCTTTAATAATAAAAAAAATCACCTTCAGGACCCGCCCCCCTCCTTAAGGTAGAACAAAACTTTGTTCACACACAGAAAAGGAAATAAACAATCTTCACAGTGATACAATAACACCATATGCTCCAATTTTGACGAGAGCCTGATTTCATTGTGTCACATCTCATATCATAAACAGAGTAATTCTCTATAAAAATTTATTTGGGAATCCAATCAATATTGAATTTTCTAATTTTTTTTTCAATGCAATCAATTTGCCCCTTCATGGCACAATTTCAGATTGCTTTTTAATCATAGTATTTTCTTTATAGTGAATCTACTATAATTAAGGGGAGGGAGAAGGGAGAGGGAGGAAAGGGGGGGGGGGGGGGAGACACAGCCTGAAATGTGGTTTTTGCTACAAAAAATGTGAGAAAACATGATGAGCAGCACTCACCATTATGTTCCTGGCAGTTGCACAAGACATGAATAGTGGCTGTTAATCTCAGCAGCTTTGTGGCCTTTTCATTGTTTAGGGAGAAATGCCAAAAGATATTCATCATATAGGTCACAAAGGGGTTAAAGGAAGCTGGGACAGTGCTTCTAATGTCTAGAAAGGAACCATCTATCTCACTATTCTACTCCAAATGGAATATCTTTCATAATAAAAAACTGAAATATCAGCTAGTGAGGAAATGTGATGTAAAGAAACAAGTGAAATTTAATGAAATATGCAAATAAAATTTCCCTAACATATTTAGACAATAACTGTTTATACCCTTTTCTTCAGACCTCAGATAATCATGGACTGCAGCAGTGCCTTACCTCAATACATGTGATTATGCGCTTGAAGCCACCCAGAGTAGTGTTTGAAGGTCTAATTTTGCGATTCTCTTTATCAATAGTCCATACACGCAGAGTATTACTGAAATTTTAAATTTGTGGATTAGAAATAAGCACAAAATATCTTCAGAATGCACTAATGTACTTGAAACCACCAAATATCATGTTTCAACATCTGTTTTTATGATTATCTCGATCAATAATTCACATCCACAAAGAATTCGCCTACAAATGATTTAGAACATATGAATGTAAGACTATCAATAGATTTTAAAGTTTATATCCAAAAAAGACATATATCACCTTTCTTTGTAGATTGGGGAGCTGGAGACATTTAAATCCTAATGATGCAATTTGAAACTGAAATACCATTGAAAAATAATAACATTGAAACATATAAACTGATATTAAAGCTCATGACAAAAAAAAAAAAAAAAAAAAAAAAAAAGGCTCTATGCTAAATCAAATTGTAGGAAAAGATCATGCTATGTCTGTGGAATATCTGCAATCAAAACCATTTAGCTTGAAAATGTAAACTAAGAAAGAAAAGTAAAAAAAGGGCAAAGTAAAAATAAACTCACTCTCCACCAGTAACAAAAACCTCATCACTGACTTTTGAAGTCGCTAAACATGTTGTTATACCAGCACTCTCAACCTGTGCAGGAGAGCCACAGATGGGTTCTTTCGTAGCCATGTCCCAGACCACCACTCTGGGAAAGATATGCATGCAAGCAGTTTTCATCAGATATTAAAGTTTGTCTTTGTGCATTTGCAAATCAAATAAATGGCAACATTATTAATGTAATCCTAATGTGCAGAAACATGTTTTTGGAAATATTAACTCGCATGTCTAAATAAATTAATGGCAATAAAATCTAACTCAGACCAGTAACTGGTTTCACAGCAGAGGCGGGCTCTTAGATAGATCAAGTTCCTATGCAGAGACTACTGTAATACTGACCATGCGCAAATTACAGTACATTTTTAGATTCCGTTGAAGAGTATCATACTTAGTAAAATTAATTTGGTATAAATTTAAACCCTACTCAAGTGAATAAAGGACATTTCACTCAAGCACTACAAATGTAATTAAATTGTGAGACAAATTATATACATATATATATATATATATCAATTGTAAAAAACATCTTTAAAAATGTATTTTCATTCAAGGCACTCTCATTATCACAGCTTTACACAGAGAAAATTCTTTTCCACAGATGTTAGACAAACTCTGTTTTTTTGTAGTTTCTGTGATTTTATATTGTGAGAGCCCTTTTCTCATGAGATCACCATTGGTTCTGCAGAAAGTTGTTCTTTAGCAGCAACCCCCATTGTCTTTAATTGCCGATATCTCGACTTTCTACTTAAGGTAGAACAAAACTTTTTTCAGACACAGAAAGGGAAGTGAACAATCTTCACAGTGATACAATAACACCATATGCTCCAATTTTGACAAGAGCCTGATTTCATCGTGTCACATCTCATATCATAAACAGAGTAATTCTCTATAAAAATTTACTTGGGAATCCAATCAATATTGAATTTTCTAATTTTTTGTATATATATATAAATATAAAAGATACAACATATAAATTAAGGAGGAGAATTCATGACAAGGATTCAATGAAACCTTACGATCCATCATCCTGTCCACCAAGTGAAATGACATATTTGCCATTTTTTGAAAAGGCAAGAGCTTCAACCTTGACTTTGTGGAGTTCCCATCTCTGTATGGCTGTTTTGCTGGCATAATCCCACAGAGTGATGCATGCCTTTTGTTGAAATCATTAAGAAAAGCCAATTAATATACAAATTCTGTTTGAGTAAAATCAATTAAACAAAACAATTATGAGATGGTCAATAAGTAAAACAGAGACATCTAGAATAACTGGATTCAAATTTTATAGATGATTATACCATGTCCACCATCCTTTTTAAAAGCTATTTATAGATCCTTGTTCCCTTTCCTTCTTAGATGATTGTTTACCTCTTATTAAAGTTTCTTTTCTTTCCTACTCTAAATAACCATTCAGTGAATGCTGTTTCACTTATTCTTCCTAAATGCAGTCATATTTTCACTAATTCATGTCCATTTATATAATATTTCTTCATCTACTGCATTAGATATCTGTCCCTTCAGTTTGACCATCAATATTGATTACAGAACAAATCTTTTCCAAGAGGTTATGTTACAGATAAGCCCTCTGATAGGTGTATGGGTGGCTGCTTAACAATGACAGTAACAACCCAACATTAGACAGATTTTTATTCAATTTACAGAGGCATGGCACAGGTGGAGTAGAGAGAGGAGTGGAGCAGTCACCTGATGATGTAAATGTGAAATTCATCTTTTTTTTTTTACGTAGCAAAGCATTTCAGGGGGAAATCATGTAGGTGCCAAAACAATATTTATTCAACATTACAGAGGACTTTTGTAACATCATTATCAAAATATGAGACAGATCTCTTCAATATTGAAAACTGGTTGTCACCTTGAATCCCATGAATGTCTCTTGTCCTGACACAATGTATCGTCCATCATTAGATACAGCAATACATGTGACATTATTTGTGTGGCTTGACAGAATGCATTGCTTTGCCTCTTTTGTAATGTCTTCAATGATTATGTTGCATCCAAGTGGGTAAATAATGTGCTCTCTATCTGGATGAACCATTAGACCTCCTTGAACTTTCCCTGTGAATAGTTTGCATCAAATATTCGATCATACTGAATAAGATAATGTGATCTTATGTTTTGATCTCATTTTCTCTTCTAATTTCACAGTCTTGAGTGATCCATTGTTGACCAAACATGCCACTGTTAAGTAACATTTATGACCGGTCGTATTGAGCGTCTTGGATTACCAAAGACAAAGAAAAACTTGTTTTCTGGTTTACCTACACTGAATTAATTTTCTTCACAATAGTTTAGAAGGAAATTTCCGGATAGAAAACGAGTATGGCAAAATGAAAACATAATGGGAAAAAAAAAATATATGCAATATATCATTAATTATGTGATATGATTTCAAATAAATAAACAATCCGCCACTGATATGGAAAGCACTGTAGTAATATGAAAATAAATCATACATTCATTATGGAATAATGCTGGAGGTATGAAAATGAGTAACATTACTACACTACACATATAAATAAGCGTCGACTTCATCAATGATGCACATTTCGTGGTCATCTAGATTACAGATATGATGATGAAAAACTAATTACCCAGTTTCATCTTATCCACTTTTTTTTGTTTAACATCAATCCTGTCGTCAGGACATTTTATAGTAATAGTAATAACCCTCGCGACAAGCATCTAAGATAAGGAGCGCATGACACTATTGACAGTCATGAGTTAACTCAAATATAAACTTTGTGACTTCTGGCGATTAAATGTACTCACCATTGAAGCCTATAATTCTTTCAAGCTCCAAATCTTTTGTGTCAATGATGTCATCGTCGCTGGCCATTGTGTGGTTTGGTGGTTTTTACCGTTAATATTCCGGATGAAATGAGCAGGACACAAGCGAGAGACTTGTGCTTGATGTTGCAGTGGCTATGTTGTCAAGGGAAACAAACATGGCGGTTGATTCGGCGTACTTAACTCCAGGTTCGGTAACTCTGCTATATTCGTTTGAAGACTGTCGCGAAGTCGAACATTTTGGCAAATCTATTTAAACTAGCCATACAGTAAGATAATAACAATAAATAGTATTAATGTATAATATCGCGGAGAGCAAATCCTTCTTATAAAATATCTATCTGTTATATTTATATTGATCAGCGACAATTAACAAATTTCAATACATCAAATGCTACGAGCTTGCTTAGGATCCTGGAGGACAAAGATTAAAAAGAGCAAACTCATCATCACCAAACCATCTTCAGATATTTTTGTATATATGTGTGTGTGTTTGTGTATGTATGTGTCTACGTGTGTATAACTTTAAAACGAAACTTAACTAATTCAACCTGTCCTTTTTTTATTATCATTATTTTTGTCTTATTATTGTTTTTGCACTCATCAGCTGTCTCATAAAATGAGAGGAAAGGTTCACAGAAATATACCAGGAATTCAGGCTAGCTACTTGAAAACAGCAGCATGGAGGGACAAAATAAATATATCTATAACAGTCTGACAGTGTTTAGAATCTACGTTATTTATCTTAGATGTTGAACAGTAGAACCGTCACATGTTTATCATTCCACTAAAACTAAAAGAAGGAGTGGCATTGCGTTGAACAAAGAGAAGTGAAAGCAAATTTTCAATGAACAGCTTAACAATTAGATACATGTTGGCTTTTTTTTTTTTAAAATCTGGAAAGGTGAAAGAAAGTCTATTAAATTCTCTGTCACTATAAAGTTAGGCTGGGTTTATCCCTGACCCACAATGATTAATTTTCTCGGTCAGAGTTCAAGAAAGTAAAGTAGGTCACTATGGTAGGTTGAGAGAAACAGCACGCGGCATGATTAATGCCGCAGTGCATTGTGGGAAAAGGAGTTGGGATGTAAACACAGGTACAGGGTATGTTGTTTTCCTCTCCATGAGCTGCCATTTTAGCGGTGCAAGACCTTGCTATGTCTGGAATACAACAGCCGACAAACAACCACGCTCTTGCCTTGTTGGCCCTAAAATCAGCTCCAGCGAGCCCATCAAGAGCAGTATGGAGCTCAGAATCGAGTGGAGAGGCTATTGCGCGCTTAGAAGGCAGGGATTTCGAGTTCACGATGAGGAAGCCACGCATCACCATCGGTCGAAACAGCAGCAAAGGAGACGTCGATGTCAACATGGGGCATTCGAGTTTCATTTCACGGGTGCACCTAGAAATCTTCTCGGAACATCCCAATTTCTTCATGAAATGTAACGGAAAAAATGGAGTGTTTATTGATGGAATTTTCCAAAGAAAGGGAGCTCCGCCGTTGCAGCTCCCACGCACGTAAGTTTGTTTTGTTTCGGATTTTTCCCCCTTTTGTGAATGCTAGCAGCGCAATTGATTAGCAGAGGAAGTGAGAATTTGTTTACAAACATAGAATGTTTGGATGATTTTTCCTGCTTTGCACCATTGCAATGGCCTAGTCAGTGCATCAGAAGTTTGTCTTTGGCGCTGGGGAACAATTGTTTTTGCAATTAGATTTGATTTAAAGATCAATGTTGGTATTTCTCATGCCCACCCGTAACCATGTGCTCTTTTTCAAGATGGCGGAAATGTAAACAATTCCGTTTGTTGTGATTTATGTTAGATCTAGATCTAGTAATCTACGTAACCTCGATATTTCAACATACACAACAGTTAATCTCATCATTCTTTATGTTTCAGTAACTTTTGATGTACATCATTGTCTATGGCTGTGGGGATGGTCTTATGTCAATGAATTCAAGCCCTTTTGGTCAATCATCATAATTTTTTTATATGAATGGTCAAGTCTGGGAGGCCAGTGATCCAAGATCTTGAATCTTCTGTGTTTTCAACTGAAAATGTGAAACATGCATGCAGTTTATATAAAAGATTTGCTTGATTTTTTTGTGTATGTGTGTGTGTAGATCCATGGGCATCTGGATACAAATAGTGATTTTCTGAAATAGGCCTACATTGAGGCTACTGTGGGGTCAGCTCAGGACAAGAAGATTACTTGTCTGTATGTGTATTCAGGATGTAGGCCTGAACAACTCCAGATGACCTTTTACATGTTGCACTGTTGATTAGAATTAGTTCCAATATCACTTTTATTGGTGATGTAATTTATATATTGACATGAAATCCTGTTTTAGTCAGGATAATTGCAAAATACTGGTCAGTCATTTTGTGATTTAGTACAGAGCAGTCATTCAGTGATCTAGTGCAGGTTAGTCATTCCGTGATTTTTACAAGTAAAAGTAACCACTAGGTCTAATGTGAAGGAAGATACTGTTATTTAAAAGGAAACACAACTCTAAAATTGTTTTTGAAAATAGAGAGGAATCTCTGAATAGGGAAGTAAGTGTCAAGGCTAAAATCACAGTGGAGCAAAAGTGCTTGAATTCCTAGCTGAGTTATTGTTCAGCTGATAGATTTATCACATAACAGTCCCACACAACTGAATCTATGGTTTGGCGGCCTGCAATTGTAGTAGTGTAATGTGGCGAGCTATAGATTTTTATTCTAAAACTATTTCTATAGGATAGTGAAGTTTTGCACACCAGGTATGAGCTTTGGTTTGTGAATAATATTTGTGTGGGCTGAATAAGTTAAGTTGTTGTTGGGAAAGCTCCTTGTAGTTGTAACTTACAAGACAAAAGCGTCGAGATGTTATTTGCTATCATGAAATGTGAGAGATACAGACTTTGTCTTTGGTCTTTTTTCAGTGCTGTCACGTTATAGTGTGCTGTGATTGTACATTTGTAATATATCTTAGCTTCAAAAATGTTTTCAAATGTAAATGAACTCTTTGGTTTGTTTCTGTTAGTATTTTTGGAAACATGACTTTACTTTGCCATGTATAAAGTGCACTGGTCTAGGAATGATGCAATGTCCTCTGATCGTTTAGTAACCGTTAATCTTTCAGGTGCATCTTAAGGTTTCCAAGCACAAACATCAAGATCCAGTTTCAGTCCTTGATTGATGAAGCTGTTGCCCCACCACCGCCAGTGACTGTAACAACTCCAAAGAAAAAGCCACCTCTTCCTCCTCTTAAATTGAATATCCCAGAACCTCAGGAAGCTGTTACTAGCAGTCCTTGTCCTTCCCCAACTGGCACTATTAGGTTTGTAAACTAGAACTCAAGTTCTTTTCCCGCCTTTTTTTTTTTTAGTAGGTTTGTATTCTAGAGCTTGGGATTTTTTTTTTAAAAATTTTTTTTTATTTTTAGTTCTAAAATCATTTTCAACAATGCATTGACTTTTATCCATGCTCTTCATAAACTCTCTCCTTGCCAGGCACCATGCCAGTGCGAAGCTCTGTGAGTCCATATCTAAATTGGTTACAGCACTTTCGTCAAGAGATTGATAATTACACATTTAATTATAGAATTGTACATGCTTACTCAAAGTGAAGGTAAATGCTAAAGCCCAAGGTCAGCAGTGAAAGCCCAAATCACATTTTTAAGTTCAGCATTCTGTTACCACTATAAACATGTTGAAAGTGTGTTCCTCATTTACCCTTTTGAATTTTTCCCCCCAACTTTTCAAGCAAAATTTCTTGTAAATTATCTGTCACAAAACCATCAGATTTTGCAGAAACATTCTTTCTTCTAATATAAAAATTTTTGTCAGATTGTTATTTGGATATTTTATAAAATATATTTGTTGCTATTTTGTATATATTCCCCTGTATAATATTATAGAAATTTCCACATTTTGGAAAACAAAAAAAACTGGGGGAAAAAGAAATTTAATTTTGAAAAAAAATATCTGACAAAATGTTCATATTACCTTGGACCACATTTTCTCTAGGTTTCAAATAAATCCCATGTGCAGATTTTACAGTTGTGTCTTTATTGCAGTAAAAGCACATATTGTGTAAATCGCAATATTCTAAAAGTTTAGTCAGTGGCAGTCTCTGTCCATCTATGGCGATCTTCTGCTTCAGAATCTGCCAAGAACAGCTAGAATCCCCTCCAGTCCTCTCTGCCTTCTGGCTGTTGCTATTTTCCTGATAGATCACTTTTTAGTCCTATTTCTTACTCCAGCTATTTGCTAATCTGCTACCCGCTTTCACTATTTTTCTATGTAGAAGCTCTTCCTTTCTGCCTCAACAGTTCCCCAATGTCCTTGCTATCTTTGAGCTATGATTTCATATCAATGACTTCTGGCGGATACAAATTTGGATTTTGACATTCACTCCAAATGACATTTCTTTCAAGCAACACAAAGTTGCTGATGTTACACATGCATGTAATATGTCATACCCCCACACTTAGGTGCTTTACGATGACACCCTCACAGGCAATTTCTTTGTCTGAAGAAATTTATCTGGTACCCAGAGTTAATTGATAAAACATGATGCATCAGCACATTGGCTGGAGAAATATACTCTAGAACAGCTAATATGAAATTTGCTGTAAATGGAAAGCTTTTTGTATTATCGCTATTTCACAATAGCTGAAAAGACCCATTTTTAAAAAGAAAATGCAACCTTTGCATGCAGTTTAATTCATAGACATACTGTTATGCATAACAATAATATATGTATTGTTTAATTTTATTATTGCCTGCCCTGGAAGGGTTGGAACTGTTTGATGGGGCTTTGTACTTAAAGATTGTAGACAAAGTTGAGTTTGGAATGTCATACTTTCTGTAAATGTCTGACTTTTTCATTAAACCTTCTTTAACTTCATGTCTGTGTCCGTTTCAACTGCATTAAGAATTCTGTTTTCTTACACCTTCACATGTTTGGCTTCCATGAATTCATCAATAATTACTACTATATTTATTGATCATTAATTACTAGGCATAGTTGTACACTAGATTTATTGTCAATTTCAAGGATTGTGTCATGTTGATAGATCTTCACTATTTTCTGTATGAAACTGAAGAAAGCCTATCAATTTCTCAATACTGCCTCTCAAGAAACATTGACACACACAACTGGTTTGGTTGACTGTATGCCTGCAGGTATGTACAATTTGAAAGAGAAAGACCAATCCATCCTTTGATACCTTGGTTCTGATAAATAGCTTGGAATCGCAGTAGGCTCTGACATGCGTGAAATATGTTACACTCCCACACAGGGGTGCTTGATGCCGTTACAGGCAATTTCTTTGTCTGAAAAAATTTATCTGGTACCCGAACTTGATCTTGGTCATGCCTCAGTATGAAAGAAAAGTGCAATCAGAGAAGCAAAAGTCTTTCACAATAAGATGACTGTTCTGAAAATTGAATTATGTAGTGACACAATTTTCGTAATAAGAGTTCGTGAGAAAGGTTATTTAGACTTGAGAGGAAGAGATCTTAGTCACAGAATTAACCTGTGGCTGAGCTGTTTTTATTTTTTTAACTGTTTTTGAATAAATGGTAGGTGGATAGTAGTAAACATGGGCCATGACCTGAAAGTACTAGATCTGCAATTGAAATATTCAACACTGGATATTTATATAATATTTAAAATCAAGAAACTCATATTGAGATCCGTTTAAATTCCTTTTTAATTCTTTTTTTTTTTTATACTTTATTTTATTTTATTCCTCTCTCTTTTTTCAATTATGAACTTTGATTGTGACAAAGTTTGTGAAGAAGGATTCAAAATCATTATTTGTTCCAAGCCTTCTGAGAGCTGGAAGTAAATAAATCAATTGGATATTAATTAAAAAAAAAAAAGAATGCTATTGTTGCTTATGTTTACCATATTTTTTGGTTGTTTGGCTCATGTGGCTTCAGTTTATGACATTGTCCCCATGTAGCAAAATGTATTGAATATTGTATGTGTATTCTGTCACCCAGTGCTGCCAATTCCTGTCCAACCAGTCCACGGAGTGGTTCGGCCCATAGTCAGAGATTCACACTCATACCTGATCTTCAGGCCGTTGCAGCATATGCAGCTGCCCATCCACGGGAAGAGAGAGACAGCAATGCATCATCAGCATCAACAACACCTGCTGGTGGTGACACAGCAAGAGATGAATCGAAACCTCCGTATTCATATGCCCAGCTCATTGTTCAAGCAGTTACTTCTGCACCAGACAAACAGCTTACTTTGAGTGGAATTTATGCCTATATTACAAAAAACTATCCTTATTACCGAACTGCTGATAAGGGATGGCAGGTATGTGGAAATTAAGTGGCAGCAATTTGCATGAAATTAGATTAGCCAGTTTGCTGATTAAAGATGGGGGTAAGATGTTTATTCTTCAAGAAAATTCACTGGAAGACTTGAAATGTGCAGAGGGGGGAGCGTAAAAATCATTGCATATGAACCAGTGATGGAAGTGATTTTGAGCCGTGCATCTGCAAAAAGCATTACCAAAATGAAAAAAGCGTGTATGTTTCATTTCATTTTGTTGTGGGTCGACGGTCATCCTTTTTGCCTTTGTTTTGATCTTACTATGTACAAACTGTTTAACAATCTAGATCTAAATCATTTGTGTTTTTTTTGGACTGATTGTCATTTTTGAAATCTAATACTAGCTCAAAAACTTATTTGTTATAATTGCATGTGCAGAAAAATTATGATTGCACAAGAACTAGATTTCAAAAATGTAATGTTTGTAAGGGGATGATTTTGAAAGGCTTTTTATTTGGAAATTAGGCACTAAGAACTTTTCATCAATGCCAGATGTTGCTACAATGGTAGAATTCTAAAAATAAGATATTGAGGACAGTTAGCAACCTGCCTTGCCCTGCAGATGTGAAAGGAAGAATCTATTTTGAAAAAAACTTCGAATAAACCAAATTGAATATTGGGCATCTTTTATCCACTCTGTATCTACTTTCACCAAAAAGTGTTTGTATTACCTTCATGTTTTGTTTGTTCAAATCATGACTTGGTTATAAAGGCCTAGTTGTTCTTAGTTTTGATTTCCTGAGAGGTGTTACGAATTTGTTAAATTTTAACATCACATTTCTGCCAAGGGATTTTTTTTTTTAAACAGGCTTCATAAAAAAAATCTGGATTTATGGAAATGAAGCATTTGATGATATACCCGACTGAATATTTGAGACAAGTGCCCTAACTCACTACACTGTGGTATTTTCATTTCTTTGGAAGTGAAACTTACTTTTTTTTTGTTTCAGAATTCAATCAGGCACAATTTGTCATTGAACCGCTACTTTATTAAAGTCCCTCGATCTCAGGAGGAACCAGGAAAAGGTTCCTTTTGGCGAATTGACCCAGTGTCTGAAGCCAAACTCACAGCACAAGCCTTCAGGCGCCGACGCCAGCGTGGTGTGCCTTGTTTCAGAACTCCCTTTGGGGGACTTTCATCTAGGTAGCACATAAAATATTTTTCTACTTTGAACACAGTAATTGTTTTTTGTTTGCCCCCAAGCATTTGAATAATTCACTCAGAAAAAAATTAATCTTAATCGTACAAAGATGGCTTAGGAACCTGAAGAGAGTTAAAGAAAGCACACATAAAACACTTCTTCGTAAGTAAGACATGCAGAATTTATATTTGAGCTGTCTTAACAGAAGTTTATGTAGCGTCCAAGCTTCTTTTTTTTTTTTTTTGAAGGAAAGTTGTTTGGAAAGATTGAAACAAAAGTTATATGTAGTTAACATTTTGTTTGCAGTTTTGATTATGAATTAAATGTCAGAGATGAGGAATGGACAGAAGCAGGGGGTTTTGAGGAACATGATAACAAATATATTTTGGAATGCTTGTTGTTGTGTAATATATAGAATGAAAATATCAGAAGACAGTCAAAGAAAATTAACAAGAGTACCTGTAATTTTTTGGGTTTTTTTTCCTTCTTACAAGGTCTGCCCCAGCTAGCCCCAGCCACATGGCTGGCTCCTTCACTCCTGACAATCTGTCTCGCGAGGGCAGTCCTATCCCTGAGGCAGGTGCAGAAACAGAGGTGTCTCAGTCCTCACAGGCCAGTAGTCTTCAGCCAGGGCAGCAAGTCCAGCATGCCCACCCCACTGTCACAGATCTTCGCTTTTCTCAGTCAGCACCGGGATCACCATCAGGTCTGTGTGTATTTTGCCACAGTGACATAACTGCTTATCTCCCTCCTTCACTTCAGACAATGTTTTCTCTCATTTGATCTTTGCTCCCCACCATCCTTTGTAATGAATATAGAATTTTGTGTGTTCAGCCGACTTGCGGACTAGTATGCAGTTGCATTTTTTTTTCAAACACAAAAGTCGGAGCAAATAGATGACAGGACCAATTAATGTGCAAAATATGCGAAAGGGGCAAAATACAAATACAGTGAATGTTAGCTTTTTTCTAATTTTTGACTGTCTGCTTCTGGTTCTTAGTGTTGTGTTGATGCACCATAAAATTCCAACACAAACAATTCAGTTATTTATTTGAGTCTTTCATCGATGAATGACCGCACTCATGCCCTCTTCAACACTGTTTTTTTATGTGTAATTCACTGCAAATATTGTTTACATTTTTAGTTTAACATATCTGCCGATTGCTCAAAAAGTTTTTGCACTTTTACTGTCGAATTGTCATGTCTATACATTCATGATCTGAAAAATGGACGTTGCTTTGCTGATAGATTTAATCAAATTGTGTGAAGCCCTTTAGTTTTGCTGCATGATTCATGAAATTCATGAGAGTAAGTGTATACAAGAAATGTTTATGATGATCTTTTGCATCAGTGATTTGTTAAATACTAATAGGCTTAAATTTTGTTTATTTATTTATTTACTGTTTTCGTGTTGAAATTTTTTATGTATGTCTTTTTTTCCCAGTACAGCTTTGTACTCAGGATTATTATATTGGCTACATGTAAATTACAGGTATTTTATGTACTATTAGAAAGACAGTCTTGGCTTTACTCTTTCAGGATCCCGTGTCATGTCACCAATCACCGTGTCGGCCAGCACAGGCCAAGCTGCTGTTCATCAGCTCCCTTCAGTGATCGCCAAACCCAAGATCTTCATGACCACTCCTGGACAGGTTGTAGTCAATGGCCCCTCAGGTACACCCCTGACTAATGGCACTCACGTGGAGATAAAAAAGGATAATGGAGAAGGTATTCAAACTCACTGACAATGGTGACCTTTAGTTAGTGGTCAGTACATCATACTGGCTGATTTCTGGTTTTAAATAACAGAATATACCTTCTTAAAGATTTATCCTCAATTTCTTGCTCAACATTTGTT
This sequence comes from Peronia peronii, assembly GCA_039654565.1. Taxonomy (NCBI): domain Eukaryota; kingdom Metazoa; phylum Mollusca; class Gastropoda; order Systellommatophora; family Onchidiidae; genus Peronia; species Peronia peronii. The sequence goes on along the minus strand of JBCEWB010000012.1, from coordinate 3,621,583 downwards.
TTAAAATTCTAAATTTTTAATATTTTGTTCAATTTATTTTCTCTTAACATGAAGGGTGTGGAAGAGATGGGCTGCGAATGAACTTAAGATGTTACAGTCGACAATGCTTGAGTTGAACCCACTTAAGTTAACCTTTGGTTGAATTATTTTTTCTTTGGAACAAGCACGGCAGTAACTTTAATCCTATAAAAAACAGAATGTTGCACTGCATGGGTTGATTTGAATTTTCTCCCCCGATCATTCAATGCTACATGAAATAACGATGGATGATTTTATTTATCTTCAAAGGTCTGACAAATCAACAATATTGCAAATTGGCTACACACTTAACACATTGATTCCATCATTTGGCTCAAGCTTCTTATGTGCACTGACTTTGGAGAGATAGATGCAGGAAGATGATGGAATGTGTGACAGAGAGAGTGAATGGGAGAGGAAAGGGGTGGAGGTGTTAGATCTAGACTGGATTGCAAGTGGCCACACACGATCAGCCTAAGTTTTGCTAAGTTCAGCCATTGGCTGGAGTCTTGGAAAAAGAAGAAAAAAAAAAAAAAAACAGAATGTGAAAATCTTTCACAAATCTGACTTCACGATTTGACTGAGGATGAGTTCTAGTGCAGTTTGATGTCGAATACTACTTTATAACTCTCGGTTTGGTCATAGAAACTGGTGATCGTCTCACCAGTCGATATTTTGAAGTCATGCCACATGCCGAACTTTGACACGAAAGGCAGACCTGTGTGGTGATTAGAATGAAGGAAGAAATAATCTTGTAGTGATATTCAAGCCTTGTGAAAAAGGAGTTTGACACAAAAATGCACATGGCGCCGCCAAGTCAGACAACGCGTGTGTTGACTTATATTTGTGTTCATCTTTTTTTAACTCCTCTATCGGCATCAACTCAAGCATAGTTGATTGTAGAAAATTTGGGCAGGATATACAACTGAGAACCCAACAAACTTTGATCTAGAGCTGTGTTAATTTAGCTTCTGACCATTAATAGTAATCCAGAGGGGATTTATCATTTGTTTTCTGAATGTGGAGCAATAATATCCACCAATGAAAATACTCCATTATATCTGCATGTTTGTGTTGTGTTTTAGACAAGAATCTGATCAATAAGTAATAAGTGGTTACAATTTTTGTAAATACCAAATATTAACACAGGCTACCTATTTTACTCTACACTCAGCTGTGAGTTTGGGTCTGACTGGAGCATCACAGAAAATTGCCTCATTAGTTGCCACAGCCAATCAGGCTCAGATCCAGACTCGGGCCATCAATCCAGTGACACTTGTACGCAATTTGCACGCCACCCAGCAAGTGGTGGTCACAGCCGCTTCGGGTGGGGAATCGGGCCAGGTCACCCTCATTCCCCAGACCGTCCAGCTCCTCCATCAGCCTGTGGTCAGTGCTGGGAACCACAATGGCCAGACCAGTGCCATCCAACAGGCATTGGCCCCGCAGACCAGTCAGCCAGTCCAGTTCATCCAGCAGCAAATGTTTCAACAGCAAGTCATTTTGCAAAAGCCCACAGGGACAGACCAGCAGCCACAAGCTGGGGGAGATGGATGGGGGTCTCAGGATTTTAAATCAGCTGTCCATGTCTTGGTGAGTTGCTCATTTGGTCATTTTAAGAAGTTTAGTTTTAGGTTCGCTGTGATCATTCCCCACTCAATCTTATCAGATTTTTTATATTACAGTGGAATACACTGAAACCAAAATTTTAGGGACCGGGCATATTATTTCGGTTTAAACATAGTTTGGTTTATCCAAACTGGTATGGTGGAAGTTGTCAGAAGAGGGGAACAAACTCTGTAAGGTCAGATTTCACTAACTAGCCATGTGGGTCATCTGAAACTACACGGTGCCATAACATCCCACGCCGTATCAGACAGCGCACATCACGATGCTTCAATGATGTGTTATCCACCTTGCCTCATAAACACACAGCATAATTTAGATTCCACAGACAGTGTGCACTTGATTCACTAATGCAATTCCCCCATCCCCTACCCTGTCTCCGTCTTTGACACCTGCTGGTGCCCTCAGGGCTGGTGATGAGAGAATGGTGTATTTGATTAAGAATATGTCTCAGGCTTCCACTAAAATCAAGCTCATTGTTTTCGGTTCAGCCGTGTTCCCACAGATGTTGACTTTGGTTTATCGCTAGTTCATTAACAAAGAGTATAAGAGAAAAAAAAAAAAACGGGGATTAATTTTTCTTTCGGTTCAGCAGTGTTTTCGGTTTAACCGTTTTTGGTTTAAGTGTGTTCACTTGCATCTACAGACAGAAGGTCAACCGAGCTATTGGGCATGCCTGACATGATGTCATACTGCATGAACTACCATCGTGTAGTTTTGTAAACATGCTTTTTCTCGTAGAACGGTCAGTCAGGCTTTGATTGGTTGTCTGTTTTGGTGGGGTGTTGCTATATATGGGTATATTCCATATTCAGCGTCAGTTTCCAAATCGTTTATAGATCTACTTTTTGCTTCGTTTTAAATTGCAATCAGATAATATGTAGATCTAAATTATATACTGTACACTTAGCAAAACTGGAGGTAGGATTCGTGATTTCAGCACTCTGGCTAAGCGTGCTCTATACACTTATGCCATGCAGGTGATGTGGTGGCAAGCACTAAGTAGATTTAGGTCAGCCTCTATAACACTGCTAATTTACCCCAATCTGAGTCAAATAGCGCTAGGCCAACTAATCTGGAGGCACACACAGACATCAAATTTGGCATAATTCTCACTTATTACTGAAGTATTTTTCTTCAAGAATTTTGCATTCTTCTTGTATTATTATTATTTAAATTTCTTCACTGAAAATATTTTTTTTTTAAACTGAAGACATCAGGGCACTAGATGTAGATTAGATCTAGATCTAGAATTTAAACTTAGATCTGGATCTAATACTTTGGACATTGGACCAGACATAACTAGAGCATACCCAAGACAGAAAGATAATACAGGCCAATGTCGGGCTTTATTTGGTGTGTATATATATATATATATATATATATATATGAATCATGGTTATTTTCATGTATGACAAACAGATTAGATCTAGGTCTGTGCATGCTGTAAAACATAGATCTATGTAGCCCTGACCTAGGCAGCAGTTTCCTATTGTGGCTGTAAGTATTTCGTCAACTCTAGAAATGTGAATGCAAAGAAGAAATGACGTGCAAAAAGGAGCCTCTTCCCCGATGTAGACTTGGATGTAAATCGGGATTTAATCTAGATCTAGATCTTATCCAGACAAGAATAATTCTTTCATAAAAGCAGCACAAACCACTTTGAATTTTTGAAAACAATGACCAATTGGACTCGATTGGGACGTAGATCTAAATCCAGATAGATTTACAGTCCGTGGGCAGACTATCTCAATTTTTTGTTAGATCTTGGAATCTAGAATGTATAAAAGCTGTAACGTTAAAAAAAATCACGTTTTTATCTTTTGATCGTTGTGTGCTTGTCCATTCTAGCTGAAATGAAGACAAGCTGGTGAATTATGGCTGGAAAAGAAAATGCAAAAATGTTTACATTCAATACTGGCACACCATTTGACCCAGTTTCCCATGTAAGCAAAGCTGATTGCCGTTTCCGCACATGCTGATTAGGCTGGCAGACCTTCTGTCTGTAGACGCATGTAATGTGTTTCACTGAATATATTTAATTTTGGCTGAACATGCTTTAAGGAATGTCAAATTAAAAAGAAAAATAGACATTTTCTTTGATATGAATTTCTGTGCAGGTCCTCATCTTTTTTATTTTTCATTCTGCATAAATAATTCAGTTTTACACATTTCTGCAAACACGTGTAGCAATGCCAATGGAAAAAAATTATTTTCGAAAAACAAAATAATAACTTAGTGTGTGTGATAACTCTATCTTTCCTCAGCAAGAAGCTTTTTGAATTTTGAAAATCCATGCGTAAATAAAAAAGTTACGATTTTTTTTTGGAAGTTTTTTTTTGATGACCTTTATATAGCAAAACAACGTCAAAATATGGGACACTTTTCCATGACTTTTGAGTGAAAATTGGTCAGAACTCTCTCACTATTGGGAGTATAT
>JBCEWB010000012.1:3598325-3617399 GCA_039654565.1 Peronia peronii | reverse complement strand
TAAAATTATGTTTTTTGAGCTACATTTTCTCCTTCCGGCCTAAATCGCCCGAGTCGTGTTCAGAATCGACAGTCATGGTCGATTCGTCAGAATCGACTCGAGCTTCCCGAATTCGTCGATTTTCGATTTCCGACTCGACTTAGCCCACCCTTAGTGCTCTCCGGAACAGGACAACACTGTTGCTGTGCAGGTTTATTGATAGCTGTAGAGTTGGATAGATATAAATCTAAGTTTATCGCTCCTTCAGAGCCTAAATGCCACAAATTATCGATCTATGTAAATGGTTGTTAGTTATTGCCATGCCCGTCACAAATGATGTGCGTTATCTAGATCTAGAGAATCTAGATCTAGCTAGATTTAGCCTAGGTTTTCGATCAAACGATCAGACATAACCTTGTAGAACCGAAAGTTGTTTACATTAAATTGTTAGATCCATAGATCACTAGATCTAGATCTGTTGGCAGGTTTCCTCAGGCTAAAAATATATATATTAGATCAAGATTTATATATAGATTCTATAATACATATTCATTGAGGGAGTGAACAATTTCACATCCAACCATTTATTCATCTTCATCATCTTTTGAAAAGTTGTTATTGTTTTGTTTTGGATGCAGCACTGACCACAACGGATCAAGAACTAGTCTAGATCCAGTAAATATCGATAGCTTGCAGAAAAAAAAAATGTTTTTGTGACGTTTATGAAGATTCAGCTTCGTTGATGTTGGATTTGGGTGCAATAGTGAGTCCTAGCAGATCCAGATCCAGACGTCTAGATCTAGATTTTAGCATTGGATCAGTCTTCAGGAGCGAGTTCAGTACGTCTCAGTCGAGATAGATCCAGATGTACTATGCTTCTACAATTAACAAATTCAAATTTGATCCCTAAATTTTGAAAATATTGTTATTGTAGATCTAGATCTAATGTCAATGAAAAGAAGAATAATTCAGTTCACTTTTAGTAGCCCCCCCCCCCCCCTTTTTTTTCCCCAAATTGTATAGTTTACAAACTTTGCCACAATTGGTGCATTTTTTTTAAAAGCAAAGTTCAAAAAGCTCAGAATCCTTCTCCTCTTCCTTTATTATCACAAAGTTGTTCGTCTTTATTGTAGAAAGAGGAAGCCTTTTTCATTTGTGATGGCAGTCATGAAAATTGAGATAGTGAAAATTTCTTTTGAAAAAGTGTGCAATCTGTACAGATCTTTGTATGGGGAGTGGAAATGTATACAGTTCTATTAAAAATAGCTCTGTTTAAAATATTCATGTAGTATAATTAAACATACTGTCCATATTTTTATAAGACTAGCCTTTTGCTGCATATTCATTCATTGTCTCTAAATAAAAAGAACTAAGTCATCAATAGAATTTACAAGGTCTAGTGTCATCAATCTCAAAACACAAGGGATATAAACAAAAACTTCAGTTTTCTCAAATTTATTATTTAGCTCTTACATTTCTGTTCCTCTTACTTTTAAAAATATTCAAAACAAAAATCAGATGAGAAATTACCCCTTTTTTTTTCTCAGAATGGCGGGAGTTAATCTGGGAAAGTCTGCTAAAGTTTTCTGGCCACCTCTGTTGAGTAAAGGAACCACAAGGTACACATCAACTAGCTTGTCTAAAACAACAGCCCAGAGATGTTATACTTGGTTGTCAGGCCTGAAACCAAGAACAGAATCTCTTGCTTATAAACCTCTCACTATACAGCGGCAGGGTGTCATAAGATCAACATTATCTACAGGACCAGTGCTGTGGACACATGTCTTTAGGAGATACAAAAGGAGAACAAACTACTCTCATTTTGGTCACAAGCCTAAGAAAGAGTCCAACCTGACAAAAGCATATGTTCTTGTTTTGAGTCTTGTTTTCACAGTTTGCTTTGTTTTCAATGGGTGAGTGAACATTGACAATCCTCTAAAGATGTGTTAATTTTGTTTACTACCAGGTAGATCTAGGCACTAATCAGCTTATGTAAATTTAGTACTTTCTGGGACTTACTAGGATATGACTTCCAATGAGGCTGGTTGCATCAGGTGGGGCAGATATTTAATAGACATAAATTTTATTTCTAGCAGTTAAGCATTTGATATTGATTTTAAGACCATATTGTGATTAAAGTCATTTGTGGTTGTTGATGAACTTGTAGATAAATTGGAGAATACCATGTATGCAGCTAGCTGTAAGTTTATGTGACATAAATTGGTCCACTTACAGCTGACAAGACTAAGATCACTGGGAATGTCCCTGGAAAGACAAATCTCTTGTGATTCAGAGATTGCAACCAAGTAAAAAATCTAATAGTTGCTGATAAATATGGCTGTTATTCATATTTTGTTGCTGAAATTGAAATGAAATTGCATTATAATCCACTGGTGATTCTGCCCATTTTGTGAAACTTTCTTAGCACTGAGGGAGGAACTATGCATAGCAGTAAAGGGGTTAACTACAATAATTTAATAATTTTTCAGTTGTCATTTAGCATGTGAAAACTCATCAAAAGATCCATAGCCAAGTTCTCTTGAAACAGCAGTACTGCAGATTTATTGTATATATCTATTTATTTTTAGCAGACATACATAATGTAAATGTTTATAAGTAATTTAGCCTCTTAGAATTCCAGTTTTTCAGAACATAAAATATAGCAGTGTACAAAAGGTGCAGAGCCATGTTTTCTTGTTTTCATGAAAGGTTTGCATTTTCATTTGACTATTTCTTGCAGATTTGGCATGGAGCATGGAAATTTTGACTGGAAGAGTGCATTTAGTGTGAAAGGTGCATCTGTAACAAATTCAGACTCAGCAAATGAGGATTCATTATCAGATGATAATGCTGAGGATGATAAAATGAAGAAGAAGAAGAAGAAGATTGGCTTTAGAGATCGAAGAGTAAGGGTATTCTTTATCAAATTTTAGAAAGTGACCATCACACCATCAACCCAAGCAATAGTTTATTCTATATTTATAGAGACATGTAGGAGTGTGTAGAACATAGTTACTCTGAAGTATATGTATTGCCAGCTGATGACATTATCAGTCTCTTCATTTTCTGAAGTTGGTAACACAAGAGATTATTTCCAAATACAAGAGTATTGTTTATGTTATTTGTTTATTAGATAAGAGATGAAAATCCTAGCAATAGAAACTCAGTTATTTTAATCACAATTTTTGGATCAAGTTGGTAATTCAGTGAGTTTTGGTCATATCATAATCACAGTGTTCACTCATTTATAGTATGTTCTGTTCATACACAAAACAGATAATTGGATATGAAGATCGTATTCGAGCATATTCAACACCAGACAAAATTTTTCGCTATTTTGCCACCCTAAAAGTGAATCAAGATGGTGAATGGGAGGTGTACATGACTCCAGAAGATTTTGTTCGCTCAATCACACCGGGAGTTAAACAACCTGAAGGTTAGTATAAATGAATTAACTCAAGAGCTGCGAACCACGTATTTATATGACAGGTAAAGCAAATTCCTGCATGTGACGCCCGTGTTTATTCGTGGGGGCTCCTCATTGCGCTGTGATATTTCTCACCACGTCACTTAAACTTGGGGTTTATCAGCCTCAGTTTTGTCAAATTATCGCCATAATAAGTATGCGCAGTTCAATAGACACTCCTTCACAAGATAAAGGAAACTTTACCTTATAGAACAGTGAGAAATTCCATGCCCAAAGATGAAATCCTGTTGAACGGAAGAGAAGAACAGAAATCAAAGCCACATGGCCCACTCAAGTCCTCTCAAGTGATCCGAAACTACTATCAAAAGAAACTACATTATGATGCGAGAGAGTATCAGATACATGCAATCTCTTTGTTTATACCATATTGAATAACAACGCAGACTCCTCTGACCACTTGACCCACTCAACAAGTTTCGCATTGACCAGCGATCAAGCTGTTGAGAGTGCAAGTGGGCTATAATTGCTGTGGATGAAAGCTAAAGTTACCTATGTATCTATTAGTTCATATATCAGATAGCTCTCTTGTGACTGACTCTGTGCCATCATTAGATCACTTATATTTCTTTGTAGTCACTGCTGCCCCGTCAACATCAGCCGATCTGATCTGATATGAATAATCTAAGTCCACGTTGTCACAGGGATGATAGCTTTGCAGTTTACATTGAGATTCTATAATATAAACATACATACACCCCTATGTGAAATGGTTTCGTCCAAGCAGTTGCATCAGGTTATGAGCAAACCTGTAGTGGGAATTCTCTGTGGGGCGAGGGGTGATAAAATTGGCACCCATAATAAAATGACATGTCTTTGTAAATACAATCCCTTCTCCTACCATTGGCTCATTGCAAATATTATTAGATGTGAAGAAAGGGTGGAGTTAGGGGAGGGATTAAAGAAAGACATTGGTCAGCAAGATGGTCAATCTGGGCCTGCATTGTGTCACTCCAAAGTCAAGGCGGAGTCTCTGTAGTCAGAACAAACACCCTGAGGCTAAGCACTAGCGCTGAGATCCAGATTGACAAGCCTGGCAAGGCGCGCTGCAGGGCGTTGTAGCCCTTAGGCTGGTCGCAGTTCTTGAGTTAAGTTTAACATAAAAATGTTAAATATGATAGAATTAATTATGATCTCATGATTGGACATCTTATGTCGTCAAATGAACTTATGCTTTTATGAGTTAAAAAATATTGCCTAAAGTCTAAAGATTTGATCATAGATTCTGTGTTTTGCTATTGGATTTATATGATTGGAAAATATTATGTAAGGTTAATGCACTCCTTGTGGAGAATTTTCTACTGCTGATGAAAAGAGAATAGATAATGTTGCAGATAAGGCAGATAATAGTTTAAGTTTTTAATCTTGATAATTCATACTTTTTAACTATATCTGCACATAATAAAATATACTTGAATGTCTACCTGAGATTGCTCATTTATTTTATTTTTTGCAGCCATGAATGGGTACAATTCATCAATAATTCCCATAGCCCATCTTACTGTTTTTTTCATGCCCACTGAGTACCATGTTTTCACAGTTGCTCTTCCCCACGGAAGATCAATGAAATGAAATAGAATGCGCTTAACTTAAGAACTTTCTGATGTTTCTTTTTTCTAAATAGGTCTTGGTTTGGATAGCTTCAAGAAATTTGACCCAAGCGTAAGTATTTCTTATGAACTTAGATTATTACCTTTTTTTATGAGTAAGAGGAAGAGAGAATTTGTCTTTGATTCACTGCCATTTCATCTATTGTCATTTCAAACAGGACTGTAACACACTTTCTGAAATTACTTTAAAAAACAGATGTAGAATAGAGATTAAATATGCAAAAGAAAAATGTTTATGCACCTCGCAATGATATGTCTTAGATATCAGAAAATATTAGTCATTTGTGAAGTCATAATCCTGAGTCATCGGACTGTCATGATTAATTAATTGATTCTTTAGAAAGTCATGATTCATCAAGTGTAAAATCAGATCATTCATTATGGTTTTGCTGCTGTGAGAGAGAAAACCATGCATTTAAAGCTGATTGATGAATTTTCTTTGAAGAGCATAACTACCATAACTATGGCTACATTGTTGCACATTGAATGTGTCTTCAAGTAGACTTAATTGTCTATAGTTTCATGAACATTAAATTACCATGAAACCAATATTTCAGGGCTTTTTTCCCCCCTCTTTTGTTTTCCAAAAGACCAATTTCTTTTTTTGTAACTTTATTTTCATCATTTCAGAAGCTCGATAAATTTGTACTAGGACAACTCGGCCATGGAAAGGCAAATCGATGTAACTCGAATTTTGTAGTTTCGCGTAAATTAGCTTTAACTTTCAGCATCCAGCCTGTCAAAACTAATGAAGCCATATGCAACTAAGTTAAAATTTCAAGTTCTAATGCTGCATACAAATTTTTCTGGTGATGTGTTATTCATCCTCTTTGTAAATTTTTGGCGCCAAAGTGGATACGCTGTTTTGTCATGTTAGTTTATACATAGCCTGAAACTTTGCTCACAAAGGCAAAAGTGCTTAACCTGAAAATTTTTTAGCAATCATTGATAATTATTCCATTTTTGAAGTGGTTTATGGAAAAAGACAATGAAAGCACAAGACAGCTTAAAGCATAAGATAAAAATAAGACCAAATTAAAAAGAAAGGCTAAATGTTTCATTATCATGTCAAAATGAGATTCACAATAAGTCAGACTGTTGAAATTTCAATGAAATTTAAAAATGAAGATTATGTGAGGATTTAGGGGAACAGAAAGATTGATCAGAAATGAGGAAAATAAATAATGGATCTGCGAAGAGAATTTGCTTTTCCTTTTTAAATTTCAATCTCCAATATTAAAATCATCACTGACACAAAAGTAAGAACATTTATATTTGGTATGTTAAAAATATATAAAAGGTAACTCCTGATTTATTACTATATATTGCCTGTACAACAAAGAGGAAAGATAGATACATGTCTTTAGTCTCAGCAAGCTCAGAACTGTATCAAAATGAGATAATGATTATACTTATGGTAGGACCATTCATGCACAGAAAGTATATGAAAGAAAAAACAAATTTCTAACATGAATTTTATAAAGCAAATGCAATTTTAACTTTTCCTCTTAAATTTAAGTAATATGTCTACTTTTGTTTCGCGACCTTACCTAAATGTGGCTAAATTAATGATCTTGTAAAAACAAGAAGTTTGCAAGCACTGTTAGTAGTCTTCAGTGAGATCGCTGGAGCCTTCATTGGTTGACATACTTTGCCAGATGAGGGTCTGGATGTTGGGACAATGGGGCACCAGGGTATTGCTGATATCAGTCTTTCTGATGCTCCAAGGCTGGCGTGAGCAGTGGGCAGTGTGATCACCACACATTTCTTTTCAGAAATCAACCCTCAAAGAACTCTGCATATGGCTGGTGTGTTTTGTTGAAAAAGACATTTCAGGATCCTTATTCGAACTCAACAATCCACACGTCAGATAGTTTCAAGCTTAATTTAAAGATGCATGGGAATTGGATGAATATGGCCGGTCAAAATGTGAACTGAATCGGTTGACACACGTATGTCCAGTTACTAGATAGTTGACCCAGATAATTTCCACTGCAATTTGCTCACTATTCACAACTGACGCCAGAAATATAAAAGCTTGCCAGTTTTTATTCCGAGCAGAGCATTTCTGTGCTCACAGAATGTTTTTTGTTTTTTTTGTCCCTCATCTTTTCTGTGAAAAAGCTCCCACAGGATGAACGGATATCTTGGACTTAATGTCACCCTGCTGTGGTTTTATTCCATGCAATGGTTGCATTTTTGCCTGATCCACTCAGAGCTGCAATGATTCCGTGAATACACTGATGCTTGTGAACAGACAAGACTTCACATCTTTGAGCACAGGCAGTATGATCACTTTCTGGAGATCTAAGGACATATAAGATGTTTCACTGCTTATGTTTGAAATAGAGCTCTGTGCTTTTTTTTTGTACGAGTTTCAGGATTTCTTCTGTGGGATGCTTATTGTCGTTGCATACTTCATATTCTCCAGGCTCGTCTTTTCATGTATTTTGCATTATTTGTAGGTTTCAGTTGAACACATAAGGGCTTGAATATCTTAACTGTCACACCGAAAGACAGATATAAATGATTTGGAGCATGCTCTTGACAATTATGATGGACTACAGGACTAAAATTCTAAAAATGGCCGCGAATTTCCTTGGCATGATGTTGGTGCATGTCTCCTTTTCTTGATTACGGGACTCAGAGATTATAGCCTTTGCATTCTCAGTTCATGTGTTACAAAAGCGGATGATAAGACATAACTCTAATTTTAATCGAGGTCACTCCAAGTAACATGGTGTAAACAAAGGCAAAGCGTATCTTGGCAGATATCTGGCTTATGTGAGCTGGGCAGAAATAGAAGCTACGGTCGATGTTTCAACTCCAAAACTCATGGACGTGTATTAGAGGTGCGCTTCTGCATTTGTCAGCAGATAAAGTTAGGATAGTTGAGCAAAAAAATTGACAAACCCTGAAATGCCTTTGCACGGCAGAACTACTCATCACTGCACTCCTCTGTTAATGATATCCATAAATTCAAAAACCTCACATGGTACATCTACATTTTTCTCCTTTTAATATATCCAAGAAAAATATATAATATAATGATTGATAAATTATAGTAAGCCAGTATGTATGTATTTTACATTTAAATGAATTACACTCTTACACGGTTAAAATGAAATTTGCGGGAAATGGAAATCATTTCTTTCTATCACTTATTTTGTTGTATCCGAAGAGGCTAAATTGAAACAGGGATGCATGTTTAATTATCGAATTACCTCCCCTGATTGAAGAGTGTCCGCACCGCGACCTTATGTCTTACGGCCACTTTATTTTCATTTTTGTTGTTCTTGTTGTTGTAGGTATACATACATATAAAATGTGTGATTATGTAGCTGTTATGTCGTTTGTGATTTTTCTGCTTTTTTTTTTTTAAAAAAATTCTTCAAGATTGTAGACAAAGTGGAGTTTGGAATGGCATACTTTCTGCAGCTATTTGACTTTTTCGGTAAATCTTCATCAACTTCACAAATCAGTGTCCTTTTGAACTGCAGCGATAAACCTGTTCTCCTACGTTTTAACATGTTTAGTTTCAATGAATTCATCATTGATTGCCAGCCTAGATCTAAAATAACTTTATCGTCAACTTAAAGCTCACAATGTTCAATATGAAACTGAAGGATACCTATAGACTTCTCAAAACTGGCTTTCAAGAAACACTGACAAGCATGACTGGTTTGACTGGCCGAATGCCTACAAGTGGAAGTGTATATAGTGTATGACTGAAAAGACGAAGGCCAAGCCATCCTCTGATACGGTTTATGGTGTACGGAGCCTTTCAGCCTCCTAGGGGGTGGTTATCTCAGCTGAATCCTCTGATGCCGTGGTTGTGAGGCTATAAATAATGACGAAATAATAATAGCCTCTCACATGCATGTAATAGGTGTCACCCTCTCACGGTACATCATATTTGATTGGGGCCACGAACGACAGGTGAGGTATGAAACAGGGGAAGGTAGGTGCATTATTTCTACGTGCTTGTGCCGCAGGCCTTACCCTCAGTTTCATACTTCTGGGCAGTACAGCACATTGCAGGCGCCGGTACTTGACTCGCTCACGGAAAATTTCTTTGTCGGGGCTTGTTGTGTCATACTGCTGGGCAGTACAGCACATTGCGGGTACTGGTAGGCCTACTTGACGTGCTCAGGGATGATTTGTTTGTCGGAGGGAACTGGTCCAGTCCCTGAGCTTGGTCTTGGTTATGCTTAATATGAAAGAAAAGTGCGATCGGGCAAACAAAAACCGTTCGTTATAAGTGTAGTTTTCACATCAGCTCATCGTTTTATTTCTTTGTAAGCATAAGAAATTACATAGCAAAAAAATTGTTCCCAAAGATTCTTTCTTAATAGGACAAGTTTCATTTTAAGCGTTTTCTTAATAACCGTGTTAGAGTGTAAATGTATCTTGTTTTCAGTATTTTAGGAGGCAAATACATGCACACTAGTGTTTTTGCTGACCCTCATGTATTTCAGGTTGTATTACGGATATGTATTTGCAATATATCCTCCTGTGGCTCAACTATATGTGTGATGTTGATCCTTCAAATGATTTAGGGAAATTCTTTATCATTTTAAATGAGAAAAAAAAGATAGGTCAATAGACTGTCAAACAAAAAATCCACAAACAGTAAAGTGAAGTGGCCACAGTTTGAAAATTGATCTTCTTTAATTGAAAAATTATTTATATCTCTAAACAATTTGTACTGAGACCTGAGCTATACGTGATTTATTGTAGGCTGTGTATATGACAATAAATTTGGTGGAATTGTGGTTGATAAAGAAAAAAATATTTATATTTTAGTGTGGGTTACTTTATAGGAAGAACTGCTTAATTTAAAAAGAACAGCAATGAAAAATCTAAAAGAAATGGGAGTAAATTATTACATCGGTTTCAAATTGATATTTTTCATGACAAATAAAAGATCTATGTAGCAATGTTTCTTTGTTTTTTTTTTTTCCTGGTTAAGAATTCCAGAGTCATAAATTCGCAATGGACAAGCATAAGGAATCTAAAGATAGCACTTAAATGACACTTTGGACACATATACAGAGTGAGCCAGAAGTAGGGTGACAGTTGTTTAATCATTTGTCATGCTTTAGGTCAAAATCAGCCATGCCATTCTTCTAAACCAATTCAAAACTACATGTATTATGAACATTTACAAGATTAAACTTTATTAGATGTAAATAAAGTGGTAAACTAATTTGATTGTAACTAAGAAATTTAATTGTCTTGAAATATTTTAAAACCTATCGTGCCTACCTACAGAGAGTTAGCCTACATTTGGCTGACCCTGTATATTAAAGAGTAAACTGGGGAAAACTTGCATATATCATCACAATTAATAAAGTCCATATAGGAATTGGCCATCATAAGGGAACAAGATAACCTTCACTAGGAGGTTGAAAGACATATATAGACCGTAATTATAAGGGAAGTTTACATAAGCTCTTAGAGATGGATGGAAAAATCATTCCGTGCAGAATGCTGGAGCAGAGACTCAAATTAATGGCATGGTATAGTGTTTTAGTCGTGTTCCTCTCTTGTTCATATTGATGTTTACTTTGAAATTACAAGTGTAGTTATAAAGCAGTGTGTACACCTTTGAGCAAAATATTTGGTTCAACTGCAAGATCAGTATGATCACATGGACTTGTATTTACATGGCAATATTTATTCACTAACAAAAAGGAATTAGTTTTACATGTTTTGAAGTATATATATGATATGTGTATTTGCTTGCCTAAGTGGTTGTTTTGACTGTCTCACAAATGGCATGCAAGGTGGGGTCATCATAATATGTATACCATGTTTTAACATTTAACTAATGATTTTTTGTATTGATTTTGATTGATTTAATCCAGAAAAGTTCCTTAGTAAGTATCTACTTATTGGGCACATTCAGGTGCTGAAATAGCTTTATGGTGTTTCTGGTTCTGTGATGTGTATACACATCCCTATTTTATGTGATTAGTGAATGGTCTTCTGCAGACTACATGTGAAGAAACAGAAACATAGGTTATATCTTTGTGTATCACAAGTGCACAAATAAGCGTGAACAAGTTACTAGTTGTAATGGCACCTCCTTAGTCCACACTGTCATAGGCTATGTGATCTTGGTGGAGTGACAAATTTGGTTCTCACTATTTTTTCTTGGATTATCATTGGTTTCTCTTGGGGACATTGGACTCAGATGAAGTTTATGTCTGAGACTTCTTGTCTGTTCAGTCATTTCTTTATTTCTTAAGCCTTGGAAAGGGGAATTCCTTTTATTGCTTTCAAAATTCTCTTTATTATATGAACATTATATTGCCAGTGACTGCCAAACAATTCACAAATATAGAGTATGAAGCAGAAAGTGTTTTCTGATAAAAACAGTCAAGTGCAGAGAAACTTTGCGTGTGCTGCGAAATATATTTCCAGGAACATGTACATTATAAGAGTGATTTGCTCATATGTCATGTGAAAGTACTGAAATAATTATGTTTCTCTGATACAAAGATCAGAAGGCTAATGACAGGAAATTGCAAATTTGGCAAGAGAAGGAATCATCCAGGGGAATTTTTGTTGCAGCATTGAAAGTCAAATCTTAAAGACAGTTCATTGAGTTATGTCATTACGGGCTAGACCAAACCATTTCTGTTTATGGAGTCTCTCTTTCCTTTGGTCAGGTGGTCCAGTTCTGGCATGCAGTTGTAGTTGACTTTTTGCCGTTCCACTCCTGTCACTGAGAATCTCAATCCCTGGTGGCTCTCCTTTTTCACTTTGTATTTTAGATATTCCTACTCGTCTCATGCCTTATGAAAAGGTACATAATCAAGCGAACAAAAAAAAAAATATAAAAAGGATGACAAAAGGGAAATCTTAGTAAATAGCTTGACTCATTGAAGAAAACATGCTCTCTTTGTTGGATTTCATAATCAATTTGGTCTAAAGCAGATTACTGTCTTTTTGCAATTGGATTATTCATAACAAAATCACTGAACAAAAAATTGTTTGCTCTGCAAATTTATTTTTGAAATTAGACAGGAAACCGTCAGCTATTATTGCACATCTTTTTTTTTTTATCCTTTTTAGCATTCTATTATGAAACCTTAGCTTTGAAAAAAAAAAAAATTGTAACATACACTGTTATGAGAGGACATGTGGCCAAAGGTATTTGCTGTACAACATAATTACTCAAGTGGAAGTATCTATATCTGGTCATTTATATACTATGGTTCTGTCATTCAGTATTTTTTGGACATCAGACATAGAATATATATATATATGTGTTGTTTTGTGAAGTGTTCAACTATAGAGTGTAGGATTGGACAGAATGCACACATAATGGATTTAAATTCCTAGTGAGCAGTTACTCAGTGTCAGTATGCGGATATTTTCACCAAGGTATATTTATGTTGGTTTGGTTTACTTTCTTTTTCTTTTATTCATCTTCACAATAATAGAAGGATAGCCTTGCTGATCTGGTGAGTGGTATCCATTCATCTTTTATCCATTGCTTTCACTTACTGTTTTGCCTCTCAAGGATAATCTTTCAAAACCTCTTTGGTCCATTTTGTTGTAGTAAAAAAAACAAAAAAACTCGTTGATTCAGTAATCATGGACATACTTGACCTTTAACCCTCGAATTATAATACTGAAACCACTATGTCTTGAATAATCACAATGTTTTCCCCTTACACCGTATTTTTCCCCAGGTTCCATACTTATTACTAATATTAGCTGCAGCTGTCTTAAGCTCCACACAAATTCGCTGATGTGTGCAAACCAATGAATAAAATATTTTGGGCCTGATCAAGTAATGTTGCCCTATGACAATAATTTGAGCTCAGATATTGTTAGTAGGAAGTGAAAATAAGGAGCTTAGGTAAAAAAAAAAAAAGAATTAGTCCATCAGCACTTTCTCAGTTTTATTTTAAATTCTAACTCAGTGATATGGCATTAGTGTGATTTGAGGATTATCATGAGAGAGTTAGTGAATTTATTCAATTTACTGCTCCGGCTTATGTAATCAGTATCGCTTTGGTAGCATCTTATAATGAACAACGGGTGATTACAGAGCAATTATTTACAGTCGAGTCCACTCAAACCGAACTCTGATAAAACAAATTTCTGATAAATCGAATATAAATGAAACAATAGATTTTTTTTCCTCTTTGCGCCTATTAAATGCCTCTCGCATAAATTGAAGCCATCACCGTGAGTTTCCTTTAAATCGAACTGGTCAGTGCCGCCACAAAGGTAAAAATCAGCTATTGTCATCTCCACATGGAACGACCAACGTGAATGCTGGCGGTTTGAAAACAAAGGAGACAGTGCTGCGGATGGGGCGAGAGGAGTGAGACGGTGTATTGTGCCTCGCGCAGCATAAGTAGGCCATGTGTTCATGGGGGGAAGTGGAGGGGATAAACAACGTACCAGGGCCAGCGCTGCGAGCAATTGATTGATAATTAAGCTTTCTGGCAGAGCCTATAGTACAGGTTTACGCATAATTGTGCTACACATGTTAGATCTACATGTATTACGAAGTGTGTAGGTTACGCTATAATTAGTATAATAGCGCTGTGCCGGTGTTATGATGTTGGTTCTTGCACAGTGACGGGATAGGCTAGATTCTATATCGCGCTAGTTTTTTTCTTTGCTTGTGGTTGACTTGCTTATATCCTCACAGACTATGTGATGGCTTCCTTTAACTGTTTTCAGAGTTAAAACTTTATTTCAGGGGTAAAACTTACTCAGCTGTCCTTTTTATTAGGACTAAAGCATCAACAGTCCTTTTCAGGGCTAAAACCTACTCATCAACAGTTCTTTTCACACCTAAAACTAATGCCAGTCTATCTCTAACTTTCATTACTTTTGCTTTCAACACATCCCTTATTAGGGCTAGCAATCCAATTATACAGAGGGCTTGGATTTAAGATAAACATAAAGTTTGGGAACCATAGCGCAATTTCTTTATCAAGGGAAATAATCCTGGAATAAAATAAAATAGCGGCTCATTAGTCATTTGAGAGAATTCCCTTTAATTCCCCCCCCCCCGTTTAAAAACTGGAAGACGAACTCTCTTTAATCGAACCCATTAAGTTGGTCCTGGCAAATTTGATTTAAGCGGACTCGACTGTAGTTTTTTTAGCACAGGGTTTAGTGAACACTGCCTGGCTCACCTTTAATACTATTATTTTGTTATTTTTTTTTTTAATGTGTATCATGGATGTTCTTATGGTTTTAATATTCATGCATTTCTTACTGAATGGCAAGTTCTAGATAGAACCTTCGAGTCTCTTTTTTCTTTTTTTTTTCCACGCAGTCTTTTTGCTTCAGTTTTATAAACTTGTGAGTTTTAATTAAAGTGTCTCTGCAAATGTTGTTTTTCAAACCAGTGGACAAATCTAGGTTGTTGTTGACATATTTGTTAATATTTTTGTTTTCTTTATCTTATGCAAAATTCTGCAACAGTTCTCTCTGCTGTAGAGCCAGTTTTAGTCAGTTTTTGTTGGATATACATGTTTTTTCTTCATCTGGAGTTGTCATTATACATGTATTGCATTTTGATTGGGGTGCTTTCTTGTACCTATTATATGTGTGAGTGTGGTTGATTGTTCTGCACCTTTTCCACTCACTGTTGTCTTAGACATTCTAATATTAAAGATGAGTGTAGCTGATAGTGTGCATCATTGCCAGGGTGAATAACCTGTGCAGTATTTAGACTCTAGTGATATTTAAACCACATTGCACAAGTTCGTATTTTCTATGCCTCACCATTTGAATTGTCGAGCACACTTGTATAATCCGTATAATTGTATCTGTGAAGCTATTTTTGTTTCCTTATACTTATATTACTTGTGCACTGCACGTTATTCCTGAGACCATGTCAGATTTTGTGGGGGTGAGGATGTTTGCAAGACATTTACACATTTGCCAAGATTTCACACCATATGAAATAAATTACTGTTAGATATATGAATTGTAAATATATAGTAGCTGAGTCTAGCATATTCATGGGGATTTGAACACAAACGTCATCTAACTTTTATGTCAGATCTTGAAATCTCAGACTCAATGTATTCCACACATTCCTTCACATGCTAGTCCTCAAGATGAGTTCTACATTTTGTTCCCAAACTGTTTGAGACCCTTTTCTAGTCCCGTCACTCAGAATGGTTTGCGGCTAACACAGTTGTGAAAAGAACCCAACTGTCACTTCTCCCAGTGGTAACCCGCGGAGTTTTTGCTAAGCTTTTCTTAATATATCTCATGCCTCATTCTCTGTTTTTTCACATACTTCTGTTTCATGCCAGTGACTTATGTATAATTGATAAGCCTTTATATTTGAATTAGACCAGCAACAATATTCACAGGTGTATAGGGGTTGATGTGTTTTTGATTCAGACTGATAGATGTACTTAGTTTCGCATAGGAGAAGGAGTAGGGAATATATAAGAATTTAATTTAAAGCTTTCATAGCTTGTGATATTGCTCAAGTGGAGTAACAGCTGAAATAATTTGGGGATAGAGAGATCTGTAGTCAATTGAGCCATGCTCAATTTAGCAAGCTAGCAAACAGCTTTAGCTTTATATGTACAAGCCATTATTTAAACTGCTTACTGGCTAGTCCTGGAGCAAGATTATTGTGTTAACATGCCTTTTCATGTGGACAGTGCTCAGTTTGAAGACAGTGAAAAATTTGACCAGTTTTATCCCTCTACATAATGTATGGTGATTTTCCTGTGGCTAAGATTATGATGTACGTAGAACTAGGCATTGGCCAAGCAAGAACTAGACATTGGCCAAGGTGGTGGATCATATTGTTATATCTACAGGGAAAGATAAATTTCAACTAGGCATCATTTAAATGACAAAATGGGCAAGGAATCATACAGAGTCGTGCACATTGTGAGCTCAGTTCTCCGTTGCTCAATCTCCATTTTTCACATATTGAGAAAATTGATGTTTTAAGTGTAGTAACTTGTTTTTTGCACAAAGGAGATAGGACAAAGTGATTTTCAAAATCTACCTGTTTGGGCAAGTGATCAGTGAAATAATTACATTATATGGTAGATTTACCATCCTTCTTTCATATAACCTATATATAAGTATCTCCACATGCCCCAAAAGTGGAGATAGGGCAGCAGAGAACTGAGTTTGTGATATGTCTTTGTGGGATAATCTCATCGAAGTATGCAGGAAGGAAATGCAAATGTCTTTGCAGTGTCTACTGGAGTCTTCAGTTCATACAAGGAAACAAAGTTATTGTACTTGTATACATGTTAGTGAACTTAACATTCAGTGCTAGAGATGAGAATTCTGGCACTTGATTTTCCCCATGGTATGTTATGAATGAAAATTATCTCAAACCAACTCAACTTGCAGCTCAGTAATGATATATAGATCTGATTACAAGTAATGAAACAGATCATTGTGCAGTGGAAGTCTGATATTAAGAAATCGAAGGGACCAGGATTTTTATTTCTTAATATCCGAATTTTTTAATATCCAACAGAGACTATAAAACAAAGGGGACGATCCATACATTGACTCATCATTGCTATTAATTATTTCCCCTGATAAGCATCCGCTTAGAAAGCCTGCGCATGTGTTTTGCACAGAAAAATATCTGACAAAACCATTTTTTTTTTTTTAAACAATGAAATATTGAAACTGATAGGCTACTGAATGATACATTTTACTCTGTGCTGAAATCTAGAGTAATGTGCTGCAGTGTGTAGGTTAAGCAATAAACGCTGTTTAATTGATGGCCACTTCAAGATCATTGTCTGTGCGTTAGATCTACGATATCGCAGAACATTTCTTTAACACAGTAAAGATTACTCCTCGTCTCCCCCACCTGGCACACCCTGCCCAGACCGCTTTATTTCACCTGCATGGACAAAGAAACACCGTCCCCACCCTAGGTTATTTTACTTGGGCCTAGCCTATTGCATAAGTATCACATGAACGTTGTCTCGCCTTTAACCATTTGTGTGTAATCAGAGTCGGCGAGCATTGTTAGGAGTGGATGAACAAACAAAAAGCTGATCGCACGCACAATTTAACCATCTTCAGCATGCCTCCACGTGATTTTACTTGTCACTTCTGGGAATATTATTTCTTTATAAGCGAGATCAGGAGGATTGGCATTTTACAAATTCTGAGATTTTATTACAAGACAGAATAAAGAAATAAAACGGGACTGCATATTCTTTTCTTAATTTGCGAAATTTCGCAACATCTGATTTTGTAATATCAGAGTTCCACTGTACAAAAGAAGTATGCAGAGAACTAATATTTCATTTCAATTGAAGCATCAAAAAGGGAAGGAAGTGTTGGAGGTGGAAAGTGGTGGGAGGTCGGGAAGCACAAAACCACCTGAAACTGTATGTCTGACTCAAAACTGCACAATCAGTATTTGGCTTTTCTCCATATTGAGTCACCACAAATTGTGTTAAATTTAGTATAGAATTCAAAGTTTGAGGTAGAATTATAATTGATAAGATTGTAATTTATCAAATGCCCCTTGAAAACCATGCGATACCAGTAGCTGTTACTGGTATATCTATAATGTATATCAAATAGTTTAGTGCTTGTGTTTATAAGCCTGTGTCAGAATGCAAAGCACATTATTCCTTTGTACATACATGTTTATACAATCATGTAGCTCCCTAGGTACTGCATCATGACTTCCCATGCTGGCATGGACTGATTCTTGTCCACACATTTCTTATTCTCTATACCCTTTCCTTTTCTCCTTTTATCAGTATTATGTAGTACAAGTAGAGAATCTGGACAAGATTTGTTACAATCTTGTTCTTGACCATTTTTACTCTCCAGAAGTACTTGTAATCAAAAGCAGTTTTTGTAACTGCAATGGAATTATCTCTCTTCGTCTCTTTTTCCGTCAATTTTTTTCCTTTTGAGTCTTTTTAGAACAACATTCTCTCTCTAAACACTTTTTTTATTTTCTGAAGTGAAGAAATAAGCCATATGCTCACATTTTCTCTTAGCTTTATCAATATTAAAAAAAAAACAATCGTGACTGCAGACCTTGCATAGTTGCTTTTTAGAAGAGGAGAATGTAAATAAATTGCATTAGAGATGTTTGCTAGTAATAATTCTGCATGCTAACAGATGAACTGCACTTTCATATTACGAGTGAGTCTTGGATGTATTTTTTTAATCTGATTTTAGGATAAGCATGCAGAAAGTAAAATGACTGGAAGTCTCGTTTAGATGTGTGTGAAAAAATGTATGAAAACCCATAATTTTTTTCCTCCATTGCTCACCACATGTCAGCGGAGCGAGAAGGAGACAGCAGGAATGGTGGAGCCAGACAGCATTTTTTACAAGCTGGGCCAGTCTGGATTGATCTCCTTCTCGGACTACATTTTCTTGCTGACTGTACTTTCGAGTAAGTGGTATGTAATTCTTTTGGATACAGAGGAATTAAAGAGATGCCTGCAATGCAAATGACGGCATGCATGTAATTCATAATTGTATAATTTCAAGATTGATCATGTTTTTGTGGAGCTCTTTTTTTTAGTGAAAAATTCTTAAATTCTTTTTTTACTTTATACTTTGCTGTATAAAAGAATTTCCCTTTTTTTTCCTGAAAGTTGATTCATTTATTTGTTTGGAGTTTGTTTATAAGAAATGTCTTAACACTGAAAATGTACTTTTTTTTTTTTTGGTAAAAGTATCCAGTCTCTTTTTCTTTTCTTCTCCTTTCTCTCTGTTTCCTCTCTCTCTCTCAGTTTCTTACCTGTTCTTTTAAGGGAGCAGCTATTGTTTGAATTTAAAAGAATTCTGTTTGAACAGTGTTGGTTTGATCTGTAACTTAAAACATTGTATTATGCCAGTAGCAAAAGGTTAAGCTGCATTTCTTACTGTGTGGAATTTTTTTGTGAATTTTGATATTTTTTTTTTGTTTTTCTTATTTTTTCCTTTTTCTGAATTTATTGTGTAGACAAAGCAACATGTTATTTACACAAATAAATG
>JBCEWB010000012.1:3574652-3586554 GCA_039654565.1 Peronia peronii | reverse complement strand
CACCCCCCCCCTTTCAGTCTCCTCCTCTTGCCTGGCTTTTTCTCCTGAGAAATACTTTCAGACTTATTGTAAAGACCTCACAGCTTCAGTTGAAATTGACCGTCAGAAGCGAATTTGAGTGATATTTTAGACACCCCTCTTGTAGGAAAGGCTCAGTTTACACATGAAATAGGCTAGTTTTGACCACATAAACGGTAAAATCTTGAAATAAAATGGTTTAGCTTGAAGAAAAAAAATAATTGGAAATTCGATATTTTCAGTCAAAATCTCGATTTCAGGACCCGCCCCTCCACTTAAGTCAACATCTTTAAGGAGTTTCAACTTTGTACTTTTTCTCAGACATTCTGATCACAGAGTTATGTAAAATGTTGACTAAATCTTGTCATGGCAAGCGCAGAATGTAGAAGTAGGAATGAACGTGATCTAAAGATGTGACTGTGTATCAAGGCAGTCAGTGGTCTGGGTGTGTGTCCACAGGCTTGCCAATGCACATGAGGTTTTGTTTGTGTTGGGGTTTAACAGCACATCAGCACGATAACAGCTATATTGTGCCAAACACGGTGGGTACATTTACACAGTAAAATTCTAATCAAGGTGTAAATAGATAAAATGTAGCCATGAACAGACAATGGGTTTATGAGTTATAAAAGGATATCAAAACGTGTATATAAATTTCGGGTAGTCAAATATTGTATAGCAAAAATAAGAAGATAGATCTAAGCCAAGTTTGTGGCTTCACGTGGGGACCGTCACGTGCTTAATGTATCTGTGATGAAGCGATGTTAGAGTCTGTCATACAGGCCAACCTGGCGTAAAAATCTCAGGATGGCCTGCGGCTTCGTTTTGTTAAATAGATCCTTCAGAGAGCGACTTGAGAAGTGTGTTTCTCGAGCATCTCTGAAGTCGGCGCAGTCTATTAATATGTGTGCAACTGTCAGTTGACAGTGACAGGCCACACACTGTGGGGGCATTTCTTTTCTGAAAAGAAAAGAGTGAGTGAGGTGAGAGTGACCCAGGCGCAGGCGGTTGAGGACCACCTGGTCTCGTCTTCGCTGCTGAGCAGACCCTGGCCAAGGTCTGACTGGACAGAGTAAAGTTTGTTTGCAGTCTGCTGATTCCATCGCTATCGCCATCGCGATTTGATGTACTCGATAATCGGTCTGAGATCCAGGTGAGGGACTCCCTCACCCAGGGGATCTAAAAGCAGGCCGACCTTGGCGATGGAATCTGCTGCCTCATTTCCTGCAATACTCACGTGACTCGGTACGCAGCAGAACGCGAATCCACGCCACCCCCTGCTGAATAGACTTTGAAGGCGCTGCAGGAGGTGGGTTACTCTATCATCCCTAAAAGTGGGGTTATTTAGGGCCTGGAGTAGGGATAGGGAGTCTGAAAAGATCAGAAACTTGTTTTGTGTGGACCTACTTATGGTGTATATCAATGGCTTTAGCTTCAGCCGTGAAGATGGAGGATTTTGGGTTGAGGCCACAGCATGTGTTCCCCAGGACAGAGAATGAGCCGGCGTCGACAGCAGCAGTATTTTGCCTTGAGTCAATATCTTCAAGAAGTTTCAACTTTGTATCCAGACTTACTTTTTCTCAGATATATTCTGATCACGGAATCGAGTATAAAAGTTATTTAGTAATAGGTTGACTAGTCACGGCGAGCGCAGAATGCAGGAATGAACGTGATCTAAAAATGTGACTGAAATCAGGCGCATGCCTGTCTGCACTGTCTTTGTGTATGCGAGTGTATGAACAAATTGGACAAAGAGAGCTGAGTGTTGGTAGGTGTTTTACTTGTGGGTAGGAGTGTATTTTTCGTACAATATAAGGTAAGCAAAGAGGGCCAAGCGTGGAATTGTGTGCCACTCCAAGTAGTGTGTGTGTCAAGGCCGTCGGTGTTCTGCTGTACTGACCGGGTGAGTATCCGCAAGCTCTCCAGTGTATGCAAGATGGAACTGCTGTGTGGGTCTGTTTGTGTATCCCCGCCAACGCGAGGACAGGGAAGAAGTCAAGCATCTTCACAATAGGTCCACAGGCTACAATATGTCCTAACAAGGCATCTCTCTCTCTCCCTAGACTTTTTTTTTCTTTGTCTTCACAATTTTCGGCTGTCAGTCGGCCAGTGTGGATCATTTGGAGATGACATTAAGCGAATTTATTTCTGAAGATGTTGACATTATCAGAAACAAGACTAATGGAATATAAAAGGGAAAAAACGGGACCATCAGGAACAGGCTGACTTTAAGCAAGTTGACTTCTCATGGGTTCCACTGTATACACATCCGCCAACCCACAAATTTTTTTAAAATTTGAAAAACATGGTATCATGTGGCACATCATCAGAAAACCAAGCATATAATTTTTTTTATATAGAGTTGTTTTATTACTGCGCCAAATTCCAAATGATTCCATATTGTAAGAGTCTTAGGCTTTTCAAAATAGCTAATTTTCAAGTCATAAAATCCAAGATGACTGCATTGTTGTGGCAATCAAATGCAAAATAAAATGGTTTCCCACACCTTTCTTCTCATTTGAGCATGCTGAATCCGAATTTGAAGCTTAGAAAGTCTTTGATTCAAGCATTCAAAAAATCACCCTTTCAGTTTCAGACACAATAAATGGATACCAGCAAGTCACTAAATACCCTAAAACATATTAAGAAACCAAGACAAGAGTCGCATAACAATAAAAATCTTATCCTTGACAAGATCATTCTCTCTCTAGTTTGGTGATAAGATCATCACATTTCTCTTTTACGCACAAGAATCCTTGAGACATGTATAAATGAGCAATCATAACTCAACACTCATAAATAAACAATAAGCACTATAGGTATTTATCGCTATTTTTATGAGAAAAAAAAAAATGAATCTATGAAAGAGATATTTGTAAAAATATAGTCTTTCAGCAAATTTCGCTCTTATATTCACAGACCTGCCACTTTGCCAACCCCAAAAATCAGTATTCCAACTCTCACAAAAATCGACTGGCCGAAAAAATTGGAATCATACAAAACGATGAGGTAATATTACAGCTAATCATGTTTATGTTTAAAATCTAGTCTAGATCTACAGATTTATATCCCAGGTAGATCTAATTCTTAAATTAGTTCTTCAATTATTATTATTTCTGAATAATTACAAAATAAATAAAAAGAGTAGACCTTCATCGAACTGATCCAAGTCTACTGTAACACCAAATCAACCCACCCTAAGGAGTAAAAATACGTCAAACATCTAGACTCTAGATCTAAACAAAGGAGCCGTTGGCGGTTGTACAAAGCACACGATTATTCCCGATGTAGATCTAGTTGGAACTAGATATTATAAATTTAGCTCTTTAACGGATGAGGCAGTAACTACTGAGAGTCGCTGGCTGAGACGGTAGCGATTGCAAGACAGAGAACCGAAACCAGAGTTCACAAGGCAGACGCGAGGTAAAATTAAAATATCATCCAGGGAAACGAAATCAAGACAGTTCACAACAGGCACAGCCAGGCCAATGTAGGCAAAACAAAAAAATCAGAATACAGTGCAGATAATCGGAAAAATCGGAAGGACAGGAATTTGTGGGGGAAAATCGGAATAAATGGCAGGTCTGTATTCATAGGCAGGACAACCCTGCTATTTCTTAGCAAAGAAACTTACCACCACGCAAGCCTCTGGAACTTTCCTCCAACTGAAGAAGTTTTGGACTTATGACCTGCTTTGCCTCCCTCAATACATTGACTAAATCTGAGGCTTGTTTTGAGTTGTTTGGGGTGAAGAATGTGTAAGCAGTCCCTGTGTTTGTTGAACGACCTGTGCGTCCAATACGATGGACGTAGTCCTCAGAGCAGTTGGGATAGTCAAAGTTGATGACAAACTTAATGTCCTCCACATCTGTGGAAATATTTTGAAAAGGTGAATTCTCTCTGAAATAACAACCTGCTGTATGGCTGCAAAATTGTTGACTGACCTTCTGCAAATGATAAAAACAGCTGAAGCAAGATTCATTAAAAATTATTACTTTCATAAAGAAAGCACTGAATAGTGAGAAACGGACTTTGCATCTGGATTACGATTATGGCGGTGAAATAGAAGGCAACATTAAATCCTGCAGCCATAGAGCAGAATTCAAATACCAACCACATCACCCACCCTTTAAAATTTTTTGTTTTCCCTATAATAAAAATTACTGGTAGCATTTTAGCGGCAAAATCAACTGACTTTTACTCAATGATAAATCTTAAAACTAGCAGATTTTTATTTAGCTTTTTATACTAGTGCCCACAACATTGTGTCTTAACACAGAGATAGCGTTGAAATCTCTCGACAACAGTGCCTTCCAAGCGTTTTGATGAACTGGTGGCAATACTTATTCAGTTTAGACTAGGTGGTGTATTTCTTAAAATTTCACAGCAGCACCACTTGAAAATTTAAAAAAGAGTAAGGATCACATAGATAATCAGAAGCACAGCAAATTGTCGCGCATTTTTCGATGCCAAAATATATTCTTCTGTCTTTATTTAATCACTGAATTAAAACACCATCTCTGAAAGCTCAACACATCTTTCCATGGTGCCAACATGCTTCTTTGTGGTGATCACTGCCAATGTAAAACAGCTTAAATCTCACCACCCCTTATATCATTGCCACTCAGTACTTACGCCCGGCGTGCACTACCTGACCAGCCCATAGCTCCTCTAAGAAGCGTAAAGACTGGCGCTGGCTTCGAGATCATTAATAACGCCACTCCCTGTCAGTGCCCACAGTGGGATGTTGATAGGTACTGTGTCTATCAATCAGTCAGCTTCAGCCATCAATCACCGCTTCCTTAAATCACAGACTAGGAATTGGGAGATAAAAAGAAATTCAGTTGATAATATTGCACTTGTGAGGAAAATGTCTCAATATTATAGCATTTGCTGTTCTGTTACTCATTTCTAGAAAAAAATCTGAAAATTACAAGCACATGCAAGTCCGATGAAAAAAAAAAAAAAAAAAAAAGAAACAAAGCGCCCTATCATCACTCAATTCTATCTATACATCATTCCATCTTGAATTTATTTTAAAGAGTTTTTTCCAAAACAACAGAGAACGGTAAGCTGAAACAGAAGGCAACAGTTAACATAATCCATTATTGAGCAGGCTTATATATCTCATTACGTTTAAATTATCAGCTGTGACACAGCCACAGATCACAAAAATGCTTTTATGTCAGCTTCAACCCTTGTTTTTTTTTAAATATGAATGTTTGAAAATGGTGTGGTATAAATGCCAATACTGACATAATGCTTCATCTTACTTTGTAAATGTGAATCATTTCAAATTCAAATAAGGCTTGGAAAACTAGGAAGAGATAAGATTTTTCAAAAATATTTTTTAAACAATAAAAAATGCCAAAAGGAGGAAAACAAGTATAAATTATCTCTCAAAAGACCATCACTTAATAACCAAAATTACATACCTAACCCTCGTGATGCTACATCTGTGGCTATTAAGATTGGATTTCTTCCATTTCTGAAATCTAGAGAAAAGAAAGGCAATCATGACATCACTATTACTAAGAAAAACCTGCATATATTGCTTGTATGATAAACATTTGAGTTTTGTCCTTATTGAGGATAGTTTAATTCACTGCAGTAAAATCATTAAAATTACTTGGTCAAAACATCTGTTCCAAATCTTAAGAATCTAGGATTCAGATCAAAAGAAGGAAATTTAATGCAGAATTTGTGTCATAATCACACATCTGTCTTGCCCCTTGTCCATGTAATGCAGATTACCAATAGAAATGAGAAATGGAAACAGAGTTCTTGCAAAAGAGCTTATTTCATAAAACAATAACTTACTCCAATTACAACAATGCATGTAAATGTTGTCTGAAACTTCTTTCTTTTAAATTTCAGGAGCACCAGATTGGACCTCTGTCAGTATTCTTTTTTCTTAACAAAACATCCTACTAACAAACATCACCTTACCATTCAGAGCCCAGTCCCTCTCTTGTTGAGATTTATCTCCATGTATACTCAGCACTGGCCACCTGCAAGGAGGGGATAAGAAAAAAGGCAATTGTATTTTAACAGAATGTACTGGGAGGTAAAACTTACTATTTTACACTGGGCAATGTGTGTACCTTTGGCAATGCGAACGATCCAGAAGTAAAGACAAATATTCTACTGCAGAATGTCATGGAAAGTCTACTCAATTTTTCGATCTTAACTGAGTTGACACAAAAAATGCTGAACATAAGTCCAGTTATAAGATTTGGTTTCACAAGTGACCCCTTTCAACTTGCTTTTGCCTGCAAGTCTAGGCCTAGTATTCGTCTCATAGCAGTATTTCACAATACAGTTGAGCCCAAGTCTATAATCATATTAATTTCTTTCCTAAGCTGAATGAAACGGGTTGGTGTTCATCCCAATCACACATGTTCACACTATGCGCAACTGAAGCAAAGACGAATGATGTGATTCAGATAGACCTAGGCATCTCGAGTTAACTTAATTTTGCAAGTGAAGGATTAAAACAATGCACTGTCCAAATAACGTGAAAAATAAAGCTATGAAGGATGATATGATCAAAAAATTGTATCTTACTGTTTAGAGAGTCTGATTGAAATGTAATAAGTTACATTTTTCACGGATGGAGAAGAAAGATATGGCAGATGAGGTGCAGCTGACACATGACAGCACTTGTTTTAAAATTTGTTCAGGGCAAAAGGAAAAAAGATAGATTTCCAACATTTTATATATTGATGAAATCGAAAAAATATTGATATAGTGTTCCTAAGAACCTGCCCCCTAAGAGCCTGGTCAATGCAAGAGCCCGCCACTGCAATGAAAAAGAATATTATTCCTATAATTGACCCTCTAAGAACCCACTCCCAAAAAAATTCAATCCACAAAAAGAGCTTGTGTCAGGCCAAGACAGGGAAGTACTTTTGTAATTTCACATCAGATTGTCCACTTGCATGAAACACAGTGTTAGGTGAGCAGTGAAATAGGCAGGAGGGTAGAAGGAACAGGAATATGAGGAGGAAAAGTGATGGTTAATGTATGACTGTATAATCAGGCCTAATCGCAGAAGGACTAGCCCATAACCATTTCTTTGAGAACACGTGGGGCAACACTAGTGTATAACAATCATTTAAGTTTAGCCTCCCGACTTGTCACTTGTTTTCCTATTTCAGTCGGTCTGGCTAATTTTAAACACTTTCGCCACTTGTGTGATTATCTGTAGTGAGACACAGCACTATCCAGCTTTTCATTCAACAATGATACCCTCACATAAAACACTAGATATCTGAACACTCGGGCTGATGACATAGACCAAGAATGATCAAGAATTGTTTGATCTAATTACAAAGCACACAATGGAGAAACCTGTTATTCATGTAGATAACTTTCAACTAACGGTAACAATCCACTAAATGTAGCAGTCTGGGCAGTGGTCAGATGAACTGCACTTTTCAATCCACCTAAGAGTCCACTTTTTTTAGTCTCCTGGTGATCAGGTTCTTAAGCAGAGATCACTGTGTAATGCTAAACAGCCTATCAAAATTAGCGAAGTCTACGCACACTCCCTCCGCTTCAAGGATTCATTCAAAAGATCTTGTTCCAGTTTGACACCACCCATTCAGATGGGTGACTACTCTCTGTTGTAGATCTAATTTCGTGGACCTGCTTTGATCACATTATTTCGCTTTTCAGCCACCTTCAGTGACTTACTACCATTAGCAAAAGTGAGTTGAATCCGGTGTAAAACCATTTATTTTGAACAGATCACCTAAAAGTCCAGTTAATGAAATACAATTCCATGCTCAGCAGTAATTAAAACTAATATAGATCAAAATTTGAACTTACCCATCCCTCTTCATTCTCCGTGCTATATCATCTGCTTTTCTCTTCGTTTCAACAAATATCAGTGTCTTGTTTTCCTTTTCCTGCATAATCTCATTCAGAAGTTTGACGAGCCTGAAAACAAAACAAATTTAATTGATTAATTGCATCACTCAAAATCACCCTAAGTTGACACACTTAATGTAACTTAAGAAAAAAATGATCCTTTGAAATTTCTCATGTTAATCATTTTATAAAGTTGCATGCTATCACACACTTAGCTGCAAGCAAGCATTTCAGTTTCAATACAAGAAAATTATATATCTTACAAAATTAAACCTGCATAGGGTTCAAGTAAACATTGTACTCACTTTTCTTCCTTCTCATGATCCATACATACATCAATGATCTGCAAGATGTTGTGATTAGCTGTGAGTTGCAGGGCACCAATGTTCACCTGGATGTAGTCGTTCAAAAATTCCTCTGCAAGCCGGCGAACTTCCTTGGGCCACGTAGCACTCCACATAAGAGTTTGGCGATCAGGCTTGATGCAAATAGAAAAAATAAAATAATGAATGCTTCGTCTACAATGTGTAGTACAAAATCTTTTTTTTTTTTTTACAGTGCACTTACTCTGTTGAATCAAACTTGATATGCCAAATACTTTCTAGGATAATTCATCAAATACACATGTCAAAATTAAGTAACTTCCAAAGGAAACATAGAAGAATAAAAAAAAATTACAAATACTTGAAGTTTTCACATTCAAACTGAATTACAAGACTTTTCTGAAAAATTATGAACAAAACATACAACAGCTGAAAATCATGGCCAAATACCACTGAAATGTGGCATCCAAAAATGAAGATATTGTACCACAAATTGCTCTACAGAGGTACTGACCAGTTTTATTTTCAAGAACAGGTTCCAAATTTATATCAGCAAACTTACTCTGATTTGTTCCAAAATTTTTCTGATTTGAGGTTCAAATCCCATATCCAACATTCTATCTGCCTCATCTAAGACTAGATATGTTGTGCGTCTCAAGTTTGTTTTACCAGCTTCAAGAAAATCGATCAAGCGTCCTGGCGTGGCTATACAAATTTCAGCACCTGTAAAGACAAAACATTTTTATATCATACATCCTTTTATACAAAAGATCAGTGTTCAAAAACCTGAAGTGGAGAGAGAAGCAACAGAACACTTTCACCACTTCACTGCTTGCCAAGAGGAAAAGTACGAATGAAAGACTTAAAGAACAATCATATCTCCAAAGTTTGATATTCGGGGTTGCCAACTCCACCATGGTCGAACCAGAGATTTCTTTTGAAAAAACCAGGGATTTTCGACCCAAAACAGGGATTTTACATAAGAAGAATCCGCTGCTAAAATTTGTTTTGCAGTTTCCAATCAAAGAATTTATGCACACAGCAGTTATTTACACATATTTTCAAATTCACAGCATTTCTAAATAAAGTAAAATCCGGTAAATATGTAAAGAAAAGTTCAGTTACTATTTCCAATTCCTTGGTCTCTTTGATAGTTTGATAAAAATAAAGATCACAGAATAATCTGGTCTGGATCTATCATGTATGGTATCAATATAAAATATGCATGATAGTGAAAGTATGACATGAAAACCAGAGTCGAATTTATGGTGAAATCCAACGTAATCAGGATCAATTATTATGGCAATCTAGGATACGGCATAACATTAACCATTATCTTTGTTCCTTCCACGTTTCTGTACCCCACCCCTTCCCCCATCTTATTGGAATTCAATGTTTCTTCAAAATATGAGGTTTTGATGTAATGCTAAGGTAAGTGGGGTTGGGTGGGAGATGAGAAATCTGTGTTAGTTCTCGTCCCTGTGTGACACTGAACTTGCCGCACATCATAAGGTTCCATAGACGGCCGGTCGGGTTTTGTCACTTGAAGTCGGGAACCCACTAGCCCGGTTGACGCTGGGCCAATTACATAGGCTAAGACTGTATAAAATCCCTCCGCCCCTGTTTTTCACCATATCGAGTGAGAAAATCTAGAGAGGGAGCCCAATCAATGCTCATGGCACTAGACAGATAGATATAGATTCTAGGACTAGATTCTAGTCTAATGCGAGACACTCGAAGCCACACTGACCATCACTAGCCACTCAACAAAATGAGGTCACCGGCCGTAACATTACACAAACGCTCATTGTTCTGGCTTAGAAATCCCATCGCGTGCATAATCTTGGCAAGAGTACTGCAAAACTTGATTATGATAGCCGTGAATGGTAATGGCACGATAAAAAAAACGTAGATCTAGGCTACGTTCCGGATATCACACCCGCGACTAAGCAAAAAAAGTTCGTACTTTTGCTAATTCGGTGTTTTTCTTTGTTATTATTATCATTTAATTTATAAGAAACCCGGGATCTAAAGCACTTTTCCGGGTGCCCAGGATTTTGCTTGAAATCAAGGAAATCCCTTTTTTTTTTTTTCCCCGGGAGGGTTGGCAACCCTAGATATTTAGAAAAATAAATCAAGGCTCAAAATCTTTTTTTATGTCCATTTCTTGAACAACAGAATCCTGCTCACAAGATCAAGTTTGCCCCTCAACAGATAGTGCAAGTACACACAAATTTATTACCCCTTTCAAGATCACGCAGCTGAGGTCCCTTTGGTGCACCTCCATATACACAAGCTGACCGCAACTGAGAAAGTCTGCCAAATTCATTGGAAACTTCCAAAACTTGCTGGGCCAGTTCCCTAGTGGGTACGAGTACCAAAACCTACAATATATGAGAAAAAGCAAATATGAAAAGCAGATTATAATAACACAATAAAAAAAAATTAAAATAAAATTTAAAAATCTAAATATCTTAAAATGATATTTATATTCAAATCATCTCACATATATTCATTATAAAAAGTGCTAGGCACAAGTAGAAAAAAAAATGTAACTTCCTAAAACACCGTATCTGACCAAAAAAATGCAAAATGAAAGGATAGTAATTACTTACAATAGGCCCATCACCATGATCCAGGTATGGTTGATGGTTGACATGAACAATGGCTGGAAGCATGAACTGTTGACAAGATATATTTTCATGGTGTAACAAACAAGCAACCGAAGTAACATGAGTCAAACATAGCTTTATCACAAACAGAATATTCCATGTTGTATACCTCTGTAATCTACGATGAATCAAAGGAAAGTTAACATGGGTAATAATCTGGCATTGTATGTAATTGTCACCACCCATGCTTGATGGTGCAAAGAAAGACAACAATGCTAATATTCTCTCTTAAGTATATAATTTACATATCAAACCAGTCTGAACTTTTCAAGATCATTCCAAGAAAGCAGTGTTTTCAGATAAGCAATAATACAATCATCATAAACTCATCTTTTAAAAAATTATGTGTCACAGACCAAAAAACCAGATCTCTAGCTATCCTTACAACTATTGCAAACTGGGTTTCAGACACTTTGTAAAACTATAAGAGATCAACAACCACAACTGATGAAAACTTACAGGTATCATTTGCTAAATGGTACACAGCCTTGTTCTCTTTCAATTTAAAAAAAAAAGAATTCACAAAAACAGTATCTTGACCTAAGAAAATAAACATTGAAAACCTGACAGCATGCATGAAAACAACAAATCTTTCTGAAAACTGCATCACAGGTCAATTAACTACAGCGCATAACTCCACCTACCCCTAATGTTTTTCCTGATCCTGTCTGAGCAATGCCCACTAAATTACGCCCAGACAATGCTATGGGCCATGCCTGACTCTGAATGGGTGTTGGGGCAGACCAGCTATTCCTGCGGATTTGGCCCATAACATAATCTGTGAACAGAGAAAGTTTCAACAATAACAATAATGACTATTAACCCTTAAAATGCACCGTGCGTATATATACAACAGGTAGCCTGCTTGCGGATCCTACGGCTCCTGCGAGCCATGGATTTATTCGGTCCTTGACCACTTCAACGGGAAATGCGAAATACGTATTTATTCGGTCCTGACTGTGGTGAGATTCTTCTCACCTCGTTGCTTAAACTCACAGGCTAAGGTCCACGGCT